>CAUYQG010039128.1:0-64588 GCA_963574415.1 Tarsius wallacei | reverse complement strand
TTTTTTTTTTCAGTATTTTTTATTATCATATTGTGGGGTACAGTTAAGGATTAGATGTACAAATATGCTTCGTTCAGACACCCTTGGTGATAAAAGGTATCTCCCCGTCCCCAGGCAGATATTGAGTATCATTAATCCCATCCCCCCTCCCCTCCCCTCCCCGTGATTTCCCACCACTGTCAGTCATTTTCTTATAGTATTAAGTGACCTCTCACAGAAACCGAGGATGTCTTTCTAAAAAGGAAAGCTCATGTTAGAGTCGTGAGCTCCTGTGAAATATTTGGAAACCATTGACAGGAGTTGATTTCTCCTAGGTAATTATATTAAGGGTTGGAGCCATGGACGTAATGGATCATGCCCAGAAGATGGTAACCGATGAAGCTCTTCCAGCTTAGTAGATAATAACTACTCTGCTACTTCAGAAGCAGTTATAATATTAGGAAAAACAACAACAACAAAAATAGTTTGATATTGCAGTTTTCCAATAACTGGTTCTCTGATCTCCACATTGTTTTTCTCTTTTATAAGCACAGTCAAAGAGGTGGGTTTAGAATCCCTCCCTCCCCCCCAGGTCCTGTCTTGTTTATCCAGTTGATTAGAGAACATGAGAAAGGGAAGAGAAAGTACACTGTCAGTTGTCTGGGGACATCACTCTCCGGAGGGCAGGATTAGCATTTAATTAGAGGTTGGAAACAAATAGAACTAAGTTCAATTCTTGCCAAGTTTATCTTATTTATATAGAGAGGATCAGCAAGTTTTACAAAACGAGGTTCAAAATACTTAGGAAAGAAGGATAGGTTGAAGAGTTCATCATTTTAGAAAAGTGAACATGAGTGTGTGTCGGTGGGAACTTCAGCAGAAAAACAGAATATGGGCACCTTTATCCAGTTCTGCTTATAATTGATCAAGCCTCCATTGAGGGCTGGCTTCTATAATGGACTCTGTAACTGGGGAGGCTATGAGGAATTTGAAGTGTTCACAGAAAGTCAAGAGTGTTTTAATGTTGAATGAAAACACGATCAGTAAGGATGAAAGAAGCTGTATATTTGGTCTGGAAAAGAGAAGGCTAAGCAATAAATAAACAAATCTTTAAATATTGTGGGATAGAAACTTGACCTATTCTCCTCTTACTAATGACAGAAGAATTACAGAATTATATTTGAAGGGACCCCTGGGGTATCTCATTCAATCTGCTACTTTATGCAGGAATCTTCCAGACAACATCCCTAATATAGGTAACCCTTACTGACTGTGAACCTCTTGGATGTCAGACAATCTAGCACCACTGTGGCAGTTAAATGAAAGTTTGAGGCTCTGGAGCAGAAATTTGCCTCCCTGTAACTTCTTAAATCTGGGTCCTGATCCTAGAGCCAAAGAGAATGAGACCATCTCTTCTCTCTTCTGAAAGACAGAATTCTGGGTAGAGGGCAGCTGCCACATTCCATGCAAGATTTTTTTTTCAGAATAAACACTAAACACCTCAACTTAGTTTCTTCAACTCTTTATCATATACATGATTTATCTTTCTTCTTGATTTTTTTTTCTTAAACAAATTTCAATATGTCAATGTCTTTTAAAGCTGTAGCACAGAGAACTGAGTATAATGTTGTTTAAACACTGTAGAGGAAAACAGGACACTGACTTCCTTATTCTGCACTCGTCTTCTACTAAGGAAGTTTAAGATGACACTGCATTTGTAACAGTCACATCACCCTGAAAGTTCAGTCAGTTGAACAGCTGTGTGATTTAAGTCCTGTCACTATTACATCACAGCTCCTGATTTTATTTTTAGAATTATAGAATACTTTATTAGTTTCCTACAGCTGCTGTAACAAATTAACAGAAACTTGGTGTCTTAAAAGAATAGAAATTTATTTATTTATCACATTTCTGGATGCCAGAATTCTCGGGGAGTTACTTTGTTTCAAGGGTCTAGGGGAAAATCTGTTCCTTGCCTCTTCCGGCTTCTGGTGGCTGATGGTATTTCTTAGTTTGTGGACTTCTCTCTTGCTGCTGTATCTTCACATTGCCTTCACCTCTGTGTGTGGGTCTGTCCCCAAACTCCCTCTGTAAGGATATGTGTGATTATGTTTTAGGGGCCACCTGGATAATCTAGGGAAAGTTTCTCCTCTCAAGATTCTGGGGAATTTTTCCTCTCTGTGGATTTATGAAACTAGAAAACAACTTATCTGCTTCCAAAATTTGAAGTGGGGAAGGCATAGGATATTAGAGATTTTCATTCCAAAAAGGAGAAAATGGAGGAATAAAGGGATCACCCATCCCAAGATAATTCAAAATGAGGCATACCAAATAAGGCAAGAGAAGTTAGGTTCTGCCTTCTAGAACCATGGATCCACATTTCTCCATCCTCTGCTTTTGCCTGTGGCTCAGGGCTCTGACTCCGAATCCACAGCTCTAGCTCTGTCCTTGGGGGTAATCCATCCTTTTTGTTTAACGGGAGCACATGCTTGCAGTGGAGTAAATTTACCAGTCTATTTCCTGCCTGCAAAGTTTTGGGAGTCTGACAACTTTCCTTCTTGTTATCTTGTCTCTGTCTCCTTCAATTCATGCTGGAAGTGATTCTGCTGGTATAACATTTTCAAAAACCCATGTATGTCATTAGGATTCTCACCATTAGATAAGAGAGTGTCCCACAGATCTTTCCCGGATAATTCTGTCTATGTTTTTGACTTCTGCTGAGTTGGTTGAGCAGATCTACGAATCACAAGAGGAATCTCTTCAATACTAGTCACAAGTTTTCTATTCACACCCTTGGCAGTATCTTCAGAACATGCTTTCTAAATATTGAATCTCCTAATTTTTGCATCCTTTGAAATCTGGATAGACTGAGAATTTTATAAATCATCGTTTTTGCCTAAAAGGTCTTAAATTTTTCACTTTCTTCTTGAACTTTACTATAAGTAGCAAGAAAAATATCAGGCCACATACCTTTAACACTTTTTGTTTTTTTGAAATTTCCTCTGCTAAATAGACAAGTTCATTACCTACAAGTTCTGCTTTTTACACAACTACAGGACACAATATAGTCAAATTTATGCTCCTATATAACAAGGCTCATTCTTCCTATTTTCAATGACATATTTATCAGTATTTTTGAGCCCTCCTCAGAATCCCCTTTAACATTCATGTTTCTACATTCTGTCCACGATTATATATGTATTCTCTAAGATGGTGAAAACTTCCCCACTGTGCTTGTTTCTTTCTGAGGCCTCACCAGGAGCATCTTTATCTTTATTTCTACTGATAATTTATTCAAGGCAATCTAGGCTTTTTAAATGGTATGACTCATAACTTTTCCAGGCTTTACTCATTATCCAGCTCCAAAGCAACTTCAGCATTGTACGTGTTTATCATAACAGCACCCTACTCCTAGTACCAAAATCAGTATTTGTTTTCTGTGGCTATAGTAAAAATTACCACAAATAGTAATTTTGGGGGGTTCTTAAACAACATAAATTTGTTCTTTCATAGTTATGAATATCAGAAGTTAAAAATCAAGGTGTAGGCATCGCCACACTCTGTCCAGAGGCTCTAGCAGAGAATTTATTATTTGCTTCTTCCAGCTTCTTGTGTTAACTGTGGACATGACTTGTGCCATATTTCTCCCTGTTCCATTTCCACATTGATTTTTTGTGTGTTTGTTCCCAAAATTCTGTCTCTTTTATGAGGATACACCTGGTTGCATTGGTTGCACTTACCATCCACCTAGGGAATCCAGGATAATGCTGCCTTTCAAGATCTTTAATTTAATCACACTGATTATTATATAAGATTTGTGTGTTTTGAAATTTGAAAATGAATATATCTTTGAGATCCTTTTTATGCAGTCTGAAAATTGTTACAATTTTTATGCGGCATCTAATTCCAAAATCACTTACTTGTTTTTAGGTATTTGTTATTGCAATATCCCACTTCTGGTACCAAAATTTGTGTTAGTTTTCTATGGCTACTAGAGAAATTATCACAGACTTGGAGGCTTAAAACAATAAAAATTTATTTCCTCATAGGTCTAGGCCAGATATCTGAATTTAGTAGTACTAAACTGAAATCAAGGAATTGACATAGCTGTACTCTTTCCAGAGGTTTTAGGGCAGAGTCTGTTTCTTGCTACTTTTAACTTTTGGTGACTGTTAGCATTTCCTGACTTGTAATAGTAAGTCACTACAATCTATGCCTCTATTTTCACATCACTTTCTCTTCTGTCTGTGTATAACTTCTCTCTGCCTTTCTCTTATTAGGATATTTGTGAATGAGCATTTGTATACTTAACCCTGAATTGTACTCCACATCTTTAAAACAAAAAAGTCAAAAAAAAATTTTTTTTAAAAGGATATTTGTGGTAACATTTAAGACTCATACTGATAATCTAAGATGATTTTTCACACCAATATTCTTAACAATTACATCTACAAAGACTCTTTTTCTAAATAAGTTTTTAGTGATAAGACTATAAATATCATTTGGGGAGATATTTCAGTTTTCCATTAATACCATCATGTTCAACCTCCTTTTTATACAAAGAAAGAAACAGAAGCTCAGAGGAGGTAAGTCTCTGGGAAAGATTTGTATTCTTAAAATGAATACTTGAAGTAATAAGATTTTTTTCCAGTACCCAGTATAGTGGAAAGAAGTGACCAGATGTGAGGCCTTTGCCCATAATTATGCAGTTGGTAGTAGGGGGGAAGTAAACATAAAATGTTATAATAATCTTTATTAAATTATGATGTATTTGACTCTTAAATCAAATCTGCTTACTTGTATACTTATAGCAGGTTTTCTCAACAGTGGCACTATTAACATTTAGATTAGATAACTATTTTTTGATTGATGGGGGCTTGGTGAGTACTGTCTTCTGCATTATAGGATGTTTTTCAATATCTCCAGCCTTCAACCAATAGATGTCAGTAGTACTGCTCTCTCCCCTGCAAACCTCCCTTCCAAAACAAAAAATGTCTACAGTCATTACCAAAAAGGACAGGACTGTAGACCATACTGCAGATCACCACAGCCTGTTTCTCTTGAACCATAAATCTTCTTTTTATAGCCAGCTGTCAATCCACCAAACAATGTCATCATTTAGCTTACACTGCTTATAACAGTATTTTGAGAGTGTTTGTCAAACACCTTGCTGAAGTCTAGATCCTAAGTCTACCACATTTTAACAATAATTCTTTAAACAAAAGGGATAGAACATGTTTGACTAAACTTTGGCCAAGTAATTATGTGTGTGTGTGTGTTTTTTTAAAGAAAGTCCACAAATTATCCTGTTCCAGTGTCCTTTGGTGAATTACTTTGAACTCACTAGTATATGTTTATGGGATCAGCCTTTATCCCTTCAAAATATTTTTCTTTTCTCCTTCTTTTAGTACATAATTCTTTAATGTATTTTTAAAAGATATCAAAAGGTACACAATTATATCTGTAATTTCTCTTTTTTATCTTTTTGCAATTTCTCATATATATATATATTATATAACAGAGACTTAGCATCTTAGCATCACCAAAAGCTTTCTTAGAATTTCTTCCCTGATTGAAACCTTGCTTTTGGATGTCAAAATTACATACCCAACTGCCAATTTGACATCTCCACTTGTATGTCTCAAACATAATTCCAACTATTCTTGAACTCATGATTTCCAGCCCCAATTGCAGTCATCTTTGCTGTTTCTTAGCTTGGTAAAGGGCACCACCATCTGGTTAGTTCTGCAAACCAGAACACTAGAAAATAGTCACTTGGACACCTCCTTGTCCCATATGTAACTCACCAAAAAGTTCAATGGATTGTGCTTTCTAAAAATACTTTCACATTTTCTTCTTGGTGTTGGGTTCATTTTTTCCACACAAGTTCAAGATATAGCATGTGTCACCTGAAGTAATGAAATATCCTAATTGGGTACTCCAAGTTTACTACTGGTAAGTATGGTTAGCCATTTGAGATTATGTCATTCCATCAATTAAGACTTTTTGTTCCTGGAAAAAGTAAAAATCTTGTCCATGGCTTAGAAAGTCTGTCTAGACTATTCCTGCTTACCTCTGCAACTATGTCCTCCTCTGCCTTCACCTCTATGCTTGGCCATACTGGCTTCATTTTGGTATTTGAGCACACCTTGCTTACAGTCATGAGGCTCTTGCCTTGAACTCCTGGGCTCGAGTGATCCTTCCGCCTCAACCTTCCGAAAAGCTGGGACTACAGGTATGCACCATCATGCATACTGGTTTTTTAAAAATTTTTTGTAGAGATAGTGTCTCGCTTGATTGTCCAGGCTGGTTTTGAACTCCTGGCCTCAAGCAATTCTCCCACCTTGGCTTCCCAAAGTGCTGGGATTACAAGTGTGAGCCATATGGTCAATTTTCACTTATTTAATGGTTGATGGTGCTGATAATCTTTTCTTGTGGTTGTCACTTGATATTCTTTTATTTTATTTTTTATTTTTTATTTTTTTTTTGAGTTGGAGTCTCACTCTGTCGCCCAGACTGGAGTGCAGTGGCCGCTCCCGGCCACCGCAGCCTCGACCTGCTGGGCTCCAGCGATCCTTCCGCCTCAGCCTTCCAAGTAACTGGAACTACAGGCACGGGCTACCATGCCCGGCTGATTTTTGATTATTGTAGAGATGAGGTCTCACCAAGTTGCCCAGGCTGGTCTCGAACCCGCGGGCTCAGGCAATCCACTCACCTCAGCCTCCCAAGGTGCAGGATTACAGGCTGAGCTACCCAGCCTGGCTTATATTCTTTTAAATAAAATGTTTCTTTGTATCTTTTTCTATTTTAAAATAGAATTGTTTTGTTGTTGCATTTTAAGGTATATAAATACTAGTCCTTTGTCAGTTATATTTTCTCCACATTTGTTGCTTCTTTTTTCATTCTTTTGACAGGTTTTGTCACTGAGTAAATATTTTTAGCATTTTTATGCAGTTCTGTTAATTAATTTTCCTTTCATGGGTTTTGCTTGTGATGACAAGTCTAAGAACTTTTGCCCAACCCTAGATTCTAAAGATTTTCTCCAATGTTGTTTCTAAAAGTGTTATAGTTTTTTGTTTTACATTTAAATTTGTGATTGATTTTGAGTTAATATTAGTATATAAGTTTTAAGGTTTAGGTTGAGTTTTATGTTTTGCTTATAGATATCCAATTACTCCCACACCATTTGTTGAAAAGGCCATCCTTTCTCACTGAATTACTTTTGCACTTTTGTAAAAAAAAATCAGTTGGGCATATATGTGAGGTCTACTTCTGAATTCTCTATTTTATTGATTCATGTGTTTATCCCTTTGCCAGTATCACATTCTCTTGAGTGTTGTAGCTGTATACTAAGCCTTAACATCAGGTAAAGTGATAACTCCCACTTTATTCTCTTTCAAGATTATTTCAGCGACTTTTAGGGGACCTGTGTCTTTCCATATAAATTTCAGAATAAGCTTGTCTATCTCTACAAAACATCTTACTGGGATTAGATAGAAATTGCAAGGAGTATAGTAGAGGCGAAGTAAACATAAAATGCTATAATAATCTTTATTACATTATGATGTATTTGACTCTTTAATCAAATCTGGTCAATTTACGAAGAATTAAGATCATTACTTTATTGAGTATTCCAATTCACTTATGTAGATGTTCTTTGACTTCTTTCATCAACATACAGATTCTGTACTTGTTTTGTTAGGTTTATACCTATGCATTTCATCTTCTTTGAAACTATTTAGGATCTCTTCTTGAAGAGATTCTACATGGTTGTAATAACTATAGAAATAAGTATAGAGTAAGTATAGAAACGTGATTGATTTTTGTGTTAATCTTGTATACTGTGATCTTTTTTTCCCAGAAAAAAATTTAAATTAACAAAAGGTAATACCTTCTGTGAAAAGTGAACTTCACGTACAAAGCAATAATATGAAATTTATTTCGGCATGAGAAAAAAGTAAAACATAATATTATTTGAAATATACCAATTATTGACCCATTTATTTTATGTGGTATAAATGTGAGTCTTCATTAGAGATGCACATAATGTTATTGGACAAACAAAACCATCATGTGGAAACATGCCAGCAATGCATGTATGCTGCACTGGCTAACAAAGACACCAACCCAGCATACGTTCCCTTGAACGCTGAGAGATTACACTTTTCCACAACTTGGATCATGTCTGAGTATTTATTATATATATATTCTTTATTTTATTTTAAAGATGTGGGGTACAAGTCAGGATTAGTTACGTAAGTGGTCTATGTGCAGGTGAGGTTTGGGCTTCCCACTGGTCCTCGCTTCCCCTGGTTCAGGATCAGATAGCCTTAGTGATGTTATGTGTCCCACCCCTAGCCCTGGTAGTGTCCCACTACTGCTGATCCCTCTCTTGCAGTATTGTGATAAATGTTCAGGATCCACTTATGAGTGAGAACATGTGGCATTCAATTCTTTGTTTCTGTGATAGAGCACTGAGTATGATAGACTCTAAATCCATCCAAGTTGCTGTGAAGTAGAAACTATAATTTTTTCCTCAGTTTCTATAACATGGAATAGATTTTTCATTAAATAGTTTCCAAGACATTCGTGCATTAAACCAAACGAGGAGACGTCAGAAAGCAATTGCTGCCTTCTGTCTTAAGTGACTTGCACATCTTTAATGCTATGAGTACATGCTCGCTTAGAGCGATCCAGCTGGTCTTTTGCTCTAGAATACTTAGATTCATCTTCCTTTGCTTTTAAAAACAACTTGTTGGCATTATGTGTCCAATCAACTGGAGACAGGACTGGAATACACATTTAGACAGGTTTTCACAAAGAGACACACAGAATCTGAATTATCTTTTAAGAAGAGTGGAAAGGACAAGATGGTTGTTTTCTAATGTGCATTTAAAAATAAAGTGAATACAATATACTTTTAAACAATGGTTAGATGCCATGAAGTAGGTGCCTTAACCGTATGCTTGTTGTCAGGGCCAAGAGCCTCTTTCATCCTTATCAAAGGGAGTGCTAACCTTTTCTCTTTTCATACAACATTATCCTATCATCTTGCTAAATTTATGTATTAGTTCCAGGGCTTTTTTATTTTGTAGATTCCTTGAAATTTCCTATGTAGACAATCATGACAAAGCTTTTTTTTTTTTTTTTTGGACTATATGTGTTTTTCTTCATCAACTAGATTCTGAGGCCTTTGGGCATTGTATGTTTATATATTATACAAATAGTAGGGTATTAATATATATTTCTAAGTGGGAGATTCACTGCAATTAGTACTGTTATCTGTGAATTTCAATGATGCTTAATAATGCCTTATTTTGTTTTTCTAGTTTTTCTTTTCACTGAAAGAGCTAATTCATAATACAGTTATCTGTATGCCTAAACTCCTGTTTTTCCTTGGAGTGCAGTGCACTTAATCTATTTAGAACAATTCTCATTATTTACAACTTCAAGAGAACAATGTCTTAGTGAAGATTGAAACTAGGATTTAATTAATGTGATTGCACAGTACTTGGATACTAACCCCTTTTAATTACCAGAGAAATGCCTATATATCTGATTTCATTTAGAATTTTTAGCAGGTACACAAAGCACTGAAAACAGTTTTTTTCCTGACACAGGCAATAATTAAAGTTCTAAAAGCTGTGCATTGGCTCTTTTCATAGTCTACTTGGCACTGAATGTCTTCTTTCTATGCTTATGGCTTGGTTGAGGACTTTCATAAGGTATTTTTTATTGCTCGTGCCATGTGTTTGTACATATTTCATGCTTTTCAAGCATGGGTCATCATTTTGTGCAAGAAACCATCTTTTTCCAATCTTTACAAAAGATAATTAGTACTTGGCACAATGTACAAATGAAAAAGAGAACAGATGCAAGTGAAAAAAGTTATGATTTAAAGTTAATAAGCAAAGGAAGAAGTAATAGGCTCTTCAGAATACCTGGGACAGCTGCTTGGAAATGATTAATAAAGCCTAATAGTATTTATCTCCTACTTAACTGAAGCTTAATATTCTGCAAATACGTGTGATCAAAAGTTAATATCTAGCTTTGTCAAAAGAAAGACTGATGGCACTAGATAATAAAATCTAAAATGTTATTATGGTTTACTAAACCCCAATGAATGTAATAATATATATGTAGAAATATTATAGAAATTAAGAAACCGTAACCCAGAGATTACATCTCTTAAAAATGAGGCCTCTCCCACCCAATGAAACCAAGCAGCAATGACAATGATTTAAAAATCAGACATTTAAGATGAAGTACAGGTCAACTCATATGCCAGGTTCTATAGCATATACTGTGTATATAAAGAGGCATAAGATGCAGGTCTTCTTCTAGGTGTACTGAAACAAATGGCATTCTTTTGGATTGTCTGGAATTCAATTTTTTTTTTTGAGACAAGGTCTCGCTTTGCTACACAGGGGGAAATGCAGTGGTGTGATCATCGCTCACTGCAGTCTCAAGCTCCTGGGATCAAGGGATCCTGCCATCTCAATCCTCTTAGCAGCTAGGACTATAGGCACATGCCACCATGCCCGGCTAATTTTTTAATTTTTAGTTTATAGAGACAAGGTCTCATCATGTTTCCCAGGCTGGTCTTGCACTCCTGAGCTCAAGTGATCTCCCTACCTCAGCCTCCCATAGTACTTGGGATAACAGGCTTGAGTCATTGTGCCTGGCCTGGAAAAATATCTTAATGTCATGGTACTCAAGTTACATGCATTTGGAATTTAAAATTTAAATAATTATCAAACTGAAGACAAGGATAAACAAAATCAGATAATCCCGAGATGAACTGGCATTAATAATGAATGAATGGAAGTTGAACAACAATGCTCACCCATAAACTTTATTATTCTGTGTGTGAATCAGATTCACACATATACTTTTAAAAACTTTGTCATAAGTACTTGAATCAATCAGCACACTATGAACTTGATAATAATGAAGAATCAATCTTATGTGTTAATTTCTGGATCCACTAAATCAGAGATTTCTGTTCAGATTGGCAAAAGGTGTTATAGTTGATTTAGACAGATTTGAATCAGGTGGATATTGGTATGACATTGTTAAAGTTTATTAAGTTTGGACCCCTAATGATTTGATTCATTAGGCAACCAGAACAAAGAAGATCCCATTCCCATGGTTTTCCAATTAGAACCAAGAGAAAATGCTCGGGTGAAACAGATTTATTCATTCAGTCAACAAGACATGTGTGGAGTTGGGCATCTACTTTGTGTGAAGAAATAAAAACAAAAAGTCATAACATATGCCATCAAGAAGTTTAAAATCCATAGAGTCTACAATACTCAGTGATCTATCACAGAAACAAAGAACTGAGTACCACATGTTCTCACTCATAAGTGGACCCTGAACATTTACCATAATACTATAAGAAATGGATTGGCAGTAGCGGGATACTGCCAGGAGAGGGTGGTGAGGGACACAACATCAATAAGTGTACCTGATCTCAAACCGGGTGAAGTGGGGACCAAAGGGAGGCCCAAACTTTACCTGTACAATAACCACTTGTATACCTAATCCTGAATTGTACCCCATGTCATAAATAAATAAGTAAGTTTAAAATCCAGTAGGGTAGGTAGATCGATGTGGATAAAAATAATCACAGTAGAGTGAAATAAGGATAAATAAGGGAACATGATAGAGCTGTGAGAGTCCAAAGGATGGAGAAGACAGAGAGGTCTAGAAGATTATAAAGCATGGTCTTAAAGGTGTACGCTAGAAGTGAAGCTACCCCAGGCCAAGGAAAGAACCTCTGTGCAAAAATCTGGGAACTTGAACTATATAACCCCTTGGGAAATTGCAAATAGAGTACAGTATACATCGGGAAGTGGTGGTGATGAGGCTGAACAGGTAGGCAGGGGCTGGAGGAGGAAAGGTTTTTTGTGCCACCTGAAGGAATTTGGACTTTATCCTCAAGGGGAGCAACTGAAAATAAAAGAAAAATAGATTGCCAGAGGAAAGTGATGCTTGATCTATTTACATTTTTTTAAATGACGAGATTTACAAACACAGTATTTATATGGGTTACATTAGCGTTACCTAAAATACTTCACCTCTCCTATATCACTAAGAGAAATTATTTATCCAAGCTTTAGGAAATACTGATGAATAAAGTACTTGAACAAAGCAAGCTGCTTTGTCTTTGTAGTTTCGTAACTAGTCATGTGTGGATTATTTTGCTGATTTATCTATTAAAAACAAAATTCACTTTGTAACGGTTTTTATTGACAATGCTGAATATTGGATGACCTCATTAAGTGGCAAAAAGGTCATCTGTCTGAGCAAATAGATCATGTGACAGAAACTTATGGTCTCAAGTGTGCTTACCCCCTTGTGGCGCTATACACCACACATAGGGGCTTGAGGATCAGAAGGAGAAGTCTTACGCCAGACTTCAATAAAAGGCAATTTGGCATGACTGCTATATTAGTCAGTGTTCTGAGAGAGACAAAACCAATAGAATAGCTAGATGGATAGATGATAGACAGATAGATCCATATATACAAGGGGATTTATTAGATGAATTGGCTTAGGTGATTATGGAGGCTGAGTAGTTCCATGACAAGCTGTCTATAAGCTGGATACCTTGGAAAGCTAGTACCGTGACTCAGTCCAAGTTAAAAAACCTCAGAACCAGGGTTGCTGATGGTGTAATTTTCAGTCAAAGGTTGAAGGCCTGAGAGCCCAGGGCCCACTGGTGTAGCTCCTAGAGACCAAAGGGTGAAGACCCCGGAGTTCTGATGTCCAATGGCAAGAGCCCCAGAAGAGAAAGACGAGAAAGACACACACACACACACACACACACACACACACACACACACACGGGAGGTGGGGGGCAAGAGAGAGAGAGAGAGAGAGACAAAGACAGACAGAGAGAGAGAGACATACAGAGAGAGAGAGACAGTGACATAGAGAGATACAGAGAGAAAACGAGAGAGAGAATGAGAAAGAGGAGATCACCAGGTACAGTGGCTCACGCCTATAATCCCAGCACTTTGGGAGGCGGAGGCGAGAGGACTGCTTGAGCTCAGGGGTTCCAGACCAGTTTGAGCAACATGGCAAGATCTCATTTCTACAATAAATCCGAAAAAAACTGGTCAGACTCAGTGGCTCAACCTGTAATCCCAGCACAGCACTTTGGGAGGCTGAGGCAAGTGGATTGCCTGAGCCTGTGGGTTCAAGACCAGTCTGGGCAACTTGGTGAGACCTTGGCTCTACAATAAATAAAAAATAAATAAAAAATTAGCTGGGCATGGAAGCTAGTGCCTGTAGTTTTGGCTACTTGGAAGGCTGAGGTGGAAGAATCATTGACCAACCCAGTAGGCTGATGCTGGGGTGGCCATGAGTGTGCCACTGCGCTCCAGCCTGGGCCACAGAGTGAGACTCCGACTAAAAAAAAAAAAAAAAAAGAAAGAGGAAATCATCCTTTCTCTGCCTTGTTTGTTCTTTCTAGGTCCTAAGCCGATTGGGTGGTGCCCTGGTACCCACTCACATTGAAATATCGTCCCCACTCAGTGCTCTGACTCACTTGCCAATCTATTCTGGAAATATCCAGATGTTATGCTTCAGCAGTTCTCTAGGTATTCCTTAATCCAGCTAAATTGACACCTAAAATTAACCATCACAGTGGTTAAGAGCATGGACAAAGGAGTCAGGCTGCCTAGGTTCCCAGCCCCACATGCTAGCAGTAGCCTTGTGACCATGAACAAGTTATTTGACCTTTCTCTGCGTCAGTATTCTCTGCCTAAAACAGAATAATTGTAGTACCTATCTCATAGGATTGGGTTAGAATGATTATATGAGCTAATAAATGCAAATAAAGCATTTAGAATAACTTAGTAGAGGAGAGATAAGTAACCCAAAAAGAGAGCAGGCAGAGAAACAGACCCACTCATGAGGGGATTTGTGACATAGAGCCCGAGGTTTTTAGAACCAACAAGAAGCCAGATTTATAGAGGTGAGAGCAAGGCAGGGATAAGGAGTGGATGTAATTCTGGAAAAGCAGTAGTAATCTGGAATTTTTTTCTTGACATTTCAGGGTTTTGGGAAACATAAAGAGATCATTGTACCTTCCAGAAACAATGCTATTCAGAGAAGGTTAAGAGAGAAGAGGTCAAAGCTTGTTTGAAGGTGGAAGAAGGGAGAGCATCCCAAGATTCCAAGAGAGGAGATTCAGGATGTTAAAGAGAATGATTTTAAAGTAAGAATTTTATACGATTTTCAATTGCTTTGGTTTTTCAAATGTTTTAGTATGGATATTTAAAAAAATGCGTAAAAGTAGAGAGAATCTATAATTTCCCAGATACCATCACACAGTTTTAACAATTATTAATATTTTCCAAAGCTTGTTTCATCTACTCTCCACACTATAAAAATTGTTGCCAAAGTATCTGGACCAAATTTCAGATACTTCATGTCGTATCACTTATAATAGTTTGGTATGCATCACTAAACTACTAAAAACCTTGGTTCTTATAACCACAAGCTAGTATCAGACCTAAAAAATTAACATCAATTTCTCACTATCATCTAATACTCAGCCTTTACATAATTTCCCTCAGGTTGTCTCCATTTGTCTGCATATATATATAGTTTGTTCAAATCAGGATCACTATAAGGTCAATCTATTGCATTTGGTTATTCTGTCTTTCTTTTTTTTTTTTTTTTTTTGTTTTGAGTTGGAGTCTAACTTCGTCGCCCAGACTGGAGGGCAGTGGCATGCTCCCGGCCACCGCAGCCTCGACCTGCTGGGCTCCGGCGATCCTTCTGCCTCAGCCTTCCAAGTAGCTGGAACTACAGGCACATGTTACCACGCCTGGCTGATTTTTGATTTATTGTAGAGATGAGGTCTCGCCAATTTGCCCAGGCAGGTCTCGAACCCGCGGGCTGAGGCAATTCACTTACCTCAGCCTCCCAAAGCATGGGACTATAGGCTGAGCTACCGAGCCCGGCTGGTTATTATTTCTTTTAAGTCTGTTTCACTTTCTAACAATTATTTCCCACAACCCTTTCCACCTATCCCATTTATTGGTTGAAAAAATAAAATCATTTGTATTAAAGAAAGTCTCTCATATTTTAGATCTGACTGATTATTTCCTTCTTGTGTCATTTAATTAGTTGGAAAGCAATACATGATGGTATCGATTCTGAAATGAAGGATTTTTGTCCATCTAAGATAGAAGCTAGAGAAAATAAATGGTTGAGATGGAAGAGGAGAAGTGGGTTTCATGCTAAAGGGCTTCAATGTCTTCAGTACAATGAAATGTGAGCTCATTGTTGAGATAGATATATGAGGAATTATGGCTAGGAGTCTGAGGGCAAAAGGTTTGAAATAGAACTTGAGGAATATGCTAGGGAATCAAATTAAGATGTATTAAGGTTTACCAAGGAATAATGAGAACTAAATTGAGGTTGATTAACATTACTTTGTGTGCAAATAAACCACTTGTGTTCTTGGCTTTCTTCATTGCTAGTTAATGAACTTTGGGTATGGATTTAGATAGTTCCAAGTGGGTAGAGTTGAGGAATTGAAAGATTTGCAGCAATCAATGGTTCACCTGAGCAAAAGGCTGAAATGTTTGAGCTAGGAAGAAATTTATACTAAAAATGCTGATGCATTATGAAAAAGAGGAGATAAGGGGCCAGAAGACTCAATGGAAGAAATGCAAAGATAAGAAATGTGGTGGTCGGAAGGAGGGCTCAGAGTCAGAAGAATATCTGCAAATGCTCATGGATTGACAAGTGACTGCAGCTATGGATAATTGTCACAAAGTCGGAAGGAGGTGGTGTGGGGCAGTCACAGGTCTGGGTCCCACTTTTTCTTTGCTACCTACACTTTGTGACCTCACATAAATGATTTAACCTCTCTGAGCCTCAATTTCTGCTATCATAAGATGGGACTAGAGATACAAACCACATAAGATTGTAAGAAAAATGAATGGAAGATTGTATTGATGGATGTAAAGCATTGATGACTGTAACTTAATAGGTACTCCCAAAATACCTATTGTTAAAAATAGAGGAGGTCAAGGTCAAGGTTAAAATCAATAAGATCAGTGTGTTTTACATCCGGATGAGGTAAACTGTGTTTATGGTTTACAATCAATTGGAAAGTCATTAGTACTTTTGGAGAAAAAACAATGAAATGTAATAACTTTGCATAATAAGTACCAGTACCAAATCAGGCAACTTAAAATATAATAAAACTAAAGAAAGACTGTGCTGTTTTTACACATATCCTCAAACATATATCTGCTCATTTATACTGCATTCATTTCTGCAAACCTTCCACCTTTTTATGTGTCCCAGACAGATGATCATTGTTTTGTAGTCACCTCTGATTTATAACTGTGCAATCAATAATTAGGTATTCTGGCTGGGTGAACCCAGATATTCATGAATCTAATCTGGACTGTTTTTAGGTAAAACACATTGAACCAAGGCTGTTTTCAGATTCTACTCTCATATCTCTCAGAACTCACAATCTAGTAGAGAAATTCAGAAAAGCCCCAATCTGGTGAAATTACACTGAATACTTAGCATATATGGGAGACCAGAGGGAGCGTCACATTTTAAAAAGTCACCTCTGATTAAGATAAACAATAAATAGAATATCTCACTGAACAGTTCATTTCTGGCTAATGCCTAGGTGTTAGGTAAGGGTTAATAGGGAGTGGTGAGATGAATCCAACAGTTTCCAGCTCAAGCATTTTTTGAAACATTGAAAGACTGATCTGCAAGTTTATGAATACAAATGTACAAGACATTCAATTCATAAGCTTCACAAATGGACTTGGTTGCCACTGAGTGGTTGGGAAATGAATGGGGAAGGATTTAAGAAGGGTGCTGCTTTGTTTGTGTGGTACACAGTATTATCCTGATGAAAAATACTGGCAAGATTCCACGTTTCAAGTTACTTGAGAGAATCTCCTGCTTGTGTTTTATCTTTGGATGTTACCATAGTTACTGATGGAAAGAAATGAAAACCAAAAGGTGGAGGGAGGTAGACAGATTAGAGAGTGGAAGAAATGGGAAAAACGATCTCAATAGCCCAGCATCTGGGAAGATTTATTGTTGAAAGTCTTGATTGCCTATCCTGCTGCATATATTGTATATTCAAACATACACTCTAAAGCCAATTACCTTTTGAATAAAGAACCCTAAAGGACTACACTGGAGACCTATTGCCCTACTCTTGTGCAAGTTTTCTCATATTTCTTATTGGGGGAAGTTAAGAAAGTTAGGAACTTTTGGGAAAAGCAGTCATGTACAACCCATGGCTTCCAGCATGGCAACAGGACAGTAAATGACAGCAGCTGGGAGCCTAGAACATTTCCTTGCAGATGTATAGAGAAACCTCACAGCCTGTGCTAAGCATGTCTCTCTGCTCAGAAATATCTTTTCCTGTTCCAGGCTTGATGTGTACTTCCTTGTTCTGCTTAAGCATGTGTGTCATATGGCACTTGGTCAATCTTAAGGCCCTATCTGTTCCCATTGGGGAGGGAACGGAGTCCCTTGCTGCAACACGAAAGAGATGAATGCAGAACATCTCCCAGTATTGACTGCAGGGGGACACCTGGCAGGGCTGTGGGAGAGAATGTCACTACTGAAGCCGGTCTAGCTCTAGCTCTTCTCTATGTGGGTAAAGCCTTGTTCCATCCAGTGCCTGTAGAAGTCATAACCTTTTTGGAAACCCTGACACCTGCAAACCATGTAGTAAGTTGACATCCTGGGATTGCTTCTTCTGACCGTAGACAACAGATATCACTTGCTCAACAGGAACCTTACCTTCACATCTCAGCTCTGCGCTTCCAGCAATTTGGCTTTGGGGAAGTCATTTAACTCAAAGCTTCAGTTTATCCACCTGGGGATAATACATTTACCTGTTAGTAGATCACATTTGTGAAAGTACTCAGCACAGTACAATGCATAGCAATGCCCACTTTAGACCAGTTTTAAAAATTCTCTTCCTTATAAATAGTATATGAGTTTTTTGTTTGTTTGTTTGTTTTTCCGAGTCTTCCTCCAGGGAAGTTCACACGTGGAATCTGTTTCATTAAAGGACATATTATGGTTAATAAAAGCTAGTGAGTGGACAAACTATACCTCCAGTCTATCCATGGGCAACAATTGCCCCTCAGGCCAGGCCTAATTGAGGGACAGGTTATACTCTGTCATTGCTGGCTGCTACAACCCTCCCTCATCCTGGTGGACAAAAGATACTTTCAAAAGCTTAGTATAAATTACAGTTGTACAAATGGAGACATCTTTCCTTTTAACATATTTCCTATTACCATGATCTATTTTTATTTCTGATTGAAAAGAAAAAGTGGTATTTAATCTAGTTTCTCTTTAGCTGGTTCTGTCAAGTGGCTAGTTAATTTTATAAGTGACTTAAATGCATTAAGAGAATTATTCCCATTTAGGCCTATTTAAAAAATTATTTCATAGAGTGAAGGTTGCCTTTGAAATGCTTAGCCTCTTCCATCTCAATTGTTAGCTTATAAATATGGGTATTCATGTATAGTACTACATTTTCATAAGGTACACAAATGAACTGTGTCTAATACTTTAAGCATCTTGTTAAAATAGACACAGTATGCACTCTCCTTCTTTTTATTAGAGTAGTTACCCATTATTTTAAGCCCGCTATCTTTAAAACATTTTATTTTATTTTATTTTTTTGAGTTGGAGTCTCACTCTGTCACTCAGGCTGGAGGGCAGGGGCACGCTCCCGGTCACCACAGCCTCAACCTACTGGGCTCAGGTGATCCTTCTGCCTTAGCCTTCCAAGTAGCAGGAGCTACAGACACGTACCACCATGCCTGGCTAATTTTTTAAATTTATTGTAGAGATGAGTTCTTGTCAAATTGCCCAGGCTGGTCTCAAACCCATGGGCTCAGGCAGTGCTCTCACCTTGGCCTTCCAAAGTGCTGCGATTATAGGCATGAGCCATCACACCCAGCCTTAAAACATATTTCAAAGATATTTTCAGATATCTTGCATTTTTAAAAAAGTAACCTACAACATCTTGGAAAATAAGAATGTATTGATTCCACATACTTTTTTCCCCTTATATCTAATAAAAGTAGCTTTTCTTTTTATACTGCCTACATAAGTGCTGAGTCTTATAGTTTAGGTCAGTATCTTTCAGCTTCTGGGATACAATCCATCTGTGGCTGTGAGATCAATTTGGTTGCAATTAGTATTTTTAAAAGTAAAACAAAATAGAATTGAAAATCTCAGTGTGCATTAATCATGGTCAGGCTAAGTACTACTTCTGCTTCAACTTTATATGCGTACATGTATATGTGGATTGTGGTTAAAAAATGACAACTATAGACTTCAGAGATTGTAGGACAAGGTAAGTGGGGCTGAGTAATGGAACTAGGTAAAGTTGGAATTTATAATAATGTTATAACAAAGTTTTCATCTTATTCATAATGTGAGAATATGTGATACCTGTAAAATGCAGAAATTCTCCTAGTATTATACTATTTCTTAGAACTTTCCATATTCCTGCTAGGGAAGTTACCATTTGGGCAGTTGCTAGATTTAAAATCCCAGAGCCATCTTTGTCTTCTTTCTCATTCATTTTATCCTTGACCTCAATTATATTACAGGATAATGATGATTTTTTTCTTACACCATCCATCATGACTCTCTCCTTTTTCTCATTGTTGCCTACTCTAGTTACTTTCCTTAGTCCTTGGCTACTAAAGTAGCTCTCTCAGCACATTCCAATTTTCTGCTGCCCAATCAATCATCCTAATCTATAGCTCACAAATTATCACTATAGTCAAAAATATTCAGAGCTCCCCTGTATCTGGCCAATTCCTTCCCTCCCTCCTTCCTTCCTTCCTTCCTTCCTTCCTTTTTTTTCTTGAGCTGGAGTCTCACTTCATTGCCCAGGCAGGAGTGCAGTAGCATGCTCATGGCCACCCCAGCATCGACCTGCTGGGCTCAGGTGATCCTTCTGCCTCAGCCTTCCAAGTAGCCAGAAATACAGGTGCGCGCTACCACACCCAGCTAACTTTTTGCTTTATTTACCTCATGATGTTGCCCACACTGGTCTTGAACCTGTGGGCTCAGGTGGTTCTCTCGCCTTGGCCTCCCAAAGTGCAGGGATTACAGGCTTGAGCCACTGTGCCTGGCCCCTGGTCAATTTCAATTGTTTTTGCCTGCTATTTGAAGACTTTTATGGTCTAGTGCTAGCCTACTTCTCCTGTCTTTTTTGCCCATTCCTTTTGTGGTCTGCACACCAGCCAACTTGAACTTTTTATTGCTCTCCTACATATGTCTCTCACTCATCTACATAACTCTTTTTTTCACATAGTTCTCTCTTCCTGAACACACTAGTTTTCCTCCTGTCATTACCTTCTTTTACCCCCAATTTCCCAAACCCCTAATTTTATCTATTGTTCAAGGTCATGACCAAATTCCACTTTTTGCTTGACTTGTCTCTCCAGGTAGAAGCATCCTGCTACTGCATTTACCTGTAATACTCGTAGAATATGCTTTAGATACTTTTATTTTAGGTATTTGGGTTTTGACTGTGTTTCCCTTTAGATTATATTTTATTCCTCCCCCACATTCCTATTTATCACAGTGTTTCGGCAGTTAGTAGGCACTAAATATATATTGGTTGAGGTAGCTATTAAAAGCTTTCATTAGGAGAATTATTTCCATTTAAGCCTATTTAAAAAATTCTTTCACAAAGTGAAGGTTACCTTTGAAATGCAACTTTCAAATAGTGTGTTTGTGACCTAAAAGGGTTAAATCAGTTTCCAACATTGCCTCAGAGAGTCCCAGAAATTGTTCCTTCTATATATTGGAATACAAAAAAAAATCATACAAACCTGGGAAGACCTATTAATCCTTGTAACCTGATTTTAGAAGCCCCAAAACACTAGAAACATCTGCTGCCTGACAAGTGAATTTGTCCCAACTCAACCACAGTTGTAATCAGTAATCAGTCAGTAACATACCATCCCTAAATGTCAGGACATTGTTCACCCTAGAGGGGCAACAGTAGTGCCTGTTGCAAGATTTCCTTTTTTTTTTTTCTGGCTGTAATTGTTTGTGTTTAAACAATTAAACAATTGTTTGTATTTAAACCCGTAGTTTTCAAAGTGTCATCCTTGGATTAGCAGAATCAACATTACCTGGGAATTTATCAGAAATGCAAATTATCTACCTCGCCCTAGACTTATTGATCAGATGGTCTGGCATGAGGCTCAGCAATCTGTTTCAACAAGTCCTCTGAGTGACTGTGATGATGCTAAACTTTGAGGATTACTGATTTAGATCTCCCTCTTTTATCTTGCCCTCACTCTCTCTATACCTTGCATGAGTCTTTAATGCCATCGCAACCTTGAGAAGAGCCCCAAGTCAACCATCTTGAATCATAGATGATTATGCATCAGAAAGAAACCAGTGTTGAATCATGCCAAGAATAAGGAAAGTCAAGCCTTATGAAGTAAAATTAGGCATAACTAATTAGCCTATTTCATCACTCACCAGAGCTTTTTAAAGTTACTAGAAAGCTCTTCAAAATCTTCATTCTTAAACTTTCTTTGTGCAATGCCATTCAAGATAAATTACTTTTCATTCAATATTTTTTCCCATGTATTTCCTAGTTGTATGACAGAATTCTGTTTTCCATTGCTAATTTATAGAATATTGGCAGCGTTTTAAGTTGGACAGGCTTTGGTGACTCGCTTATGGGTCTAATTTACAATTATACTGTTGTTACCACAGGGAAATGTAGTCTCACTTCCAAAAATTCAACTCACAAAACACTGGAACATGGCAAATTGGTGCATTGGGAACTTCCTGTGCTGGAAAAAGATATTGTACTTTTTCAGATTCTTCACTTCCTACTTCAATATAAAAAATTGACACCAGAACTTAAATCTTTCACTGAGATTCTTGAGGAGGTATGGGTAGATCTGAGTGGAAAATAACTTGTGACAGAATTTTCTTTTTGGGCACAGAGAGATGCTGACTACCTTTTGAATGCTTTCCCTGGAGAAATTTTACTTTTGGAGTTTTCTCCCTTATATTAAATCATTTTATCCTGGTAAACCATAAGGACCTCTTTTAGGGGTGATATTTTCAAGTCTTTTTAGTTATTTTTAGCAGCAGCTTTTAAAATAAAAAGAAAATGTACAAAAACTTTACATCAGAGATAGATGACCCATTGCTTCAGGGCCTTTGCACCAGTTCCCTCTGCTAGGAATATTTGCCCTTAAATTGTTGCTTGGTTATGTCCTATTTCATTATTTTAGACGCAGATTATAAATGGATTATTTAGAAAGGTCTTATTCTTAATCATCTCCCACTTTCCATTTTATTTTCTTCATAACACTTTCCTTTAAAATAATCTTGTTTACATTACCATTGTCTTTCTTTTATGCTATTATGTAAGTTTCATGAGCACAGGAAATTTGTCTGAATCATATGTTGCAGTTTTTCCCATGCTTAAAATATGCCAGACTCATAGTAGACTATCAATAACTTTTTTTAATGAATGGAACAAAGAGTTGAGAAAGAATTGGAGATTGTGTCCTGAAAAGGGCACTTTTAGGACCTCACGGACTGTAGAGAAGGTTTCAGCCCAGACCTGGCTTGAATTTAGCCTTGATGTTGCTGTGAACTTTTGAACCTCAGTGTTCTTATCTGAAGATAATGATGGTTATTTTGCAAGGTCGTTTCTTTTTTTTTTTTTTTTGAGATTTAAATGTTTTTATTGCAGTACAATATGCATGCATAAAAGTGCACAAATCATAAGTATACAGCTCAGTGAATTTTTACAAACTGAACATATTCATGTAATTATCATCTTGATCAAGAAACAAAACACAACCAGCAAGCCCAAAGACTCCCACTTCTACCTGTGTCTAATGACTACCCTTCCTAGAGGTTTCTATTCTGTCTTCTAATAGTATAGATTAGTTTTGCTTATTCTCTTTTGTGTCTGGATATTTTTATTGGTAGTTGTGGTCTGTTCATTTTCACTGCTATTAAATTCTTGATAAGCAATTGTGTGTTGTGTTAGTCAGGGTTCTCCGGAGAAAGAGAACCAATAAGATGTATATATAATATATATGTGTATATGTGTGTGCATGTGTGTATGGGGGAGACCCCCAAAAACCCAGAATAATCTTCTGGAGCACAGGCCTATTGTAGTACAGGCTTTCCTTGCTAGGTAAGTGTTTTAAGAACCCATCAGTATCAGTATACTAGATAGCGTTGTTGTGAAAGGCTGTGATCGGCTTCCATTAATTTTTTTGGAGATTCATTCAATACACTTGCCCATTTCATGATTGTTCAGCAGTTTTTTTTTCCCAACCAAAAATGGTATAACACCCATGCCCCACACTCTCTGTTCACCTGATCTTGCCCTGAGAGACTGTTTTTGTTTCCCTGAATGAAAAAAAATCCTTAAAGAAAAACGTTTTGCTGATGTGGAAGAAGTGAAACAAAAAACAGCTGAAACACTAAAGGTATAAAAATTGATGAATTCAAAAACGTTTTACCATGCCCTTTGCCCACTTTTTAAGGGAGTTGTTTGCTTCTTTACTTTCACTTTGTTTGATCCTTATAGATCCTAGATGTTAGGGCTTTGTCAGATACCTACTTTGCAAATATTTTTTCCTATTCTGTGGGCTGTCTCTTTACTCTCTTGATGATTTCTTTCACTGTGCAAAAACTCTTCAGTTTGATAAAGTCCCACCTATCTTAGCTTTTATGGTATTCACTTTTGGGGACTTGGTGAGGAATTGGTTGCCTACTCGGTTGTGCATAAGAGTGCTTCCTACATTTCTTCTAAGATTCTCATAGTTTGAGGTTTTACATTTAGGTCTTTGATCCATTTAGAGTTGATTTTTGTATATAGTGATAGGTAGATGTCCAGTTTCATTCTTCTGCATGTGGTTAGCTAGTTTTCCCAGCACAATTTGCTAAGTATGGTCTACTTTCCACAATGATATTACTGGTGGCTTTGTCAAGGATGAGTTGGTTGAGGGACCGTGTTTTTAGTTCTGGAATCTCTGTCCTATTCCATTGGTCCATGTGCCTATTCCTGTACCAATACCATGCCATCTTGGTTACTGTTGCCTTGCAATAAAGTTTAAAGTCTGGAAGCATGACACCTCCCACTTTTTTTCTTTTGCTGAGGATTATTTTGTCTATTTGTGCTCTTTTTTGTTTCCATATAAATTTCTGTATTGTTGTTTCCAAGTCTGTGAAAAATGATGTTGGTAATTTGATGGGTATTGCATTGGACCTGTAGGTTGCCTTGGATAGAATGGATGTCTTGACAATATTGATTCTTCCAATCCATAAGCATGGAATGTTTTTCCATTTGTTTGTGTTATCTGTGATTTCTTTGAGCAGCATTTTGTAGTTCTTCCCAAAAGATGACATACAAGCAGCCAACAGACACATTAAAAATGCTCAACCTCACTAATCATCAGAGCAATGCAAATCAAAACTACAAGGAGATATCATCTATCTTTAATAAGGATGGCTATCAAAAAACAACAGGTGGTAGTGCAGGTGAGGAGAAAAGGCAACACTTCTATGCCGTTGATGAGAATGCAAGCTAGTTCAATCTTTATGGGAAGCAGTGTGGTAATTCCTAAAAGAACTAAAAATTGATCTTCCATATGATCCAGCAATCCCCTTCCTGGCAATATACCCAGAGGAGCATAAATCACTCCATCAAAAAGACACTTATACACACATGTTTATTACTGAACTATTCACAATAACAAAAACATGGAACCAACCCTGCTGCCCACCAAAAGTGGACTGGATAAAGAAACTCTGGAGTATTATCCATCCATAAAGAAAAACAAAAGCATGGACTTCGGCCAGGAGTGGTGGCTCACTCCTATAATCCCAGTACTTTGGGAGGCCTAGATGAGAGGATTGCCTGAGTCCACGGGTTCGAAATCAGCCTGGGAAATTGGTGAGACCTCATCTCTACGATAAATCACAGAAACTAGCTGGGTATGGTGGTGTGCTTCTGTAGTTCCTGCTACTTGGAAGGCTGAGGCGGAATGATCACCTGAATCCAGCAGGTTGAGGCTGCGGTGGCTGTGAGTGTGCCACTGCACTCCAGCCTGGGCAACATAGTGAGACTCCAACTCAAAAAAAAAAATCATGGACTTTACAACAACTTGGATGGAGTTGGAGACCATCCAACTAAGTGAACTATCACAGAAACAAGGACCACATGTTCTCACTCATAATGGGCCCTGAACACTAGTCACATTAGCATAAGGATGGGATCAGCAAGTCGCAGGGCACTGCTAGGGGAGAGAGGGAGGGAAGTGAGAAGGGAGTATGTAATAACACAAAGGGAACCTGGTCCACTACCAGGGGAGTGAGAGACAGTTAGAAGCCCAAACTTCACCTGCATGCAGTCTATTTATGTAGTTAACCCTCACTTAAAACTGACAATTCTATAATAAATAAATAAATTTAACAAAACTGTTTTGAGCCATGGAAAAAGCATCTTGATAGATGTATTGCATCAAATAGAGAGTACTTTGAAGGTGACTGAAGTTTAACTATGCAAAAATAAATACACAATTTTTATTAAATAAATTATGGGTTTTTTGGGTCATCTCTTGTGTGTGTGTGTGTGTGATTTATTACAAGGAATTGGCTTGTGTGATTATAAAGGCTGACAAGTCCCAAAATCAGCAGGGTGAGTCACCTAGCTGGAGACCCAGGAGAGCTGATGTCTTAGATCCAGTGTGAACCTGAAGGCTTAAAAACTGAGAAGTTGATGGTGTAGTTCTAGCTTGCAGGCCAGCAGGCTTGAGATCTATAAAGAGGTAAAGTTTCAGTTTGAGTCTGAAGGCAGGAAAATAGCTGATGTCCCAGTTTGAAGACCAGGAAGAATTTCCTCCTACTTAGGGGATGGTCATTGTTTTTTTCCTATTTGAACCTTTAATTGATTAAATGAAGCCCACCTATATTAGGGAAGGCAGTCTGGGTTACTCAGCCTACCAATGTAAATGTTAGTCTCATTCAAAAACACACTCACAGAAACACCCAGAATAATGTGTAATCAAATGTCTGGGCACCTCATGGTCCACCCAAGTTGACATAAAATTAACTGTCATTAGTGTTTTCTAGTTTGGCCTGCTATGAGTATGCTGCCACGAAGATTCATGAGTAAGTCTTTGAGTGAATATATGTGTACATTTTTGTTGAGTATATATCTAGGAGTGAAATCACTCTGTTGTATTGCAGGTGTATATTCAGCTTTAGTAGATATGGCCAAAGAGTTTTCAAAAGTGAATGTGTAAATTTAAACTCCCATCAGTGATCAGTGATATATGAGCGTTCTGGTTGCTCCACATGTTTGTAATGCCACAGTACTTGGCTTCTCTCTCTCTCTCTCTCTCTCTCTCTCTCTCTCTCTCTCTCTCATTGGTTTTCAGTTCAGTCATTGTGATGAGTATATAGAGACATTGCTTTGTAGCATTAACTCGTATTTCCCTGATGACAAAGGATGTTGATCTCCTTTTGATGTCTATTTACCTTTTGGCTATCTTCTTTTGTAAAGTGCCTGTTTAAGTCTTTCTGCTTCTAATGGCAGTGCTGCTGTTCCACATAAATTCTTGTTGGTCTCCTCATGCCCATTTTATCAAATATGTCTGTACATGTCTAAACCTACAATGTTGTACAGAATTCCAGAATTCTTTTGCATTTAGGTCTTGGTCTATAGAATAATCATGAAATGACACATGTGTTCAAGTGTTTTTATGCATGTCCTTGAAGTTAGGAAAACTTTTCTATTGGTTTGGCTGTCTTTATCTTAGAAATGTATAGGAATCCTTCATATAATTTAAATAGGAGTCTTTTTGTTGAATGTATGTATTATACATACATTCGTCTTCCAGGCTGTGACTTGCCTTTTACTATTTTTTTTTTAGTTGAAGTCTCACTCTGTCACCAAGACTGGAGTGCAGTGGCACACTCATGGCTACAACCTCAACCTCTGAGCTCAGGTGATCCTTCTGCCTCAGACTTTCAAGTCGCCAGAACTACAGGTGTGTGCCACAATGTCTGGCTAATTTTTTGATTTATTGTAGAGATGAGGTCTCATTAAGTTGCCTAGGCTGGTATCGAACCCCTAGGCTCAGGTAATCCTCTTGCCTCCGCCTCCCAAAGTGCTGGTATTACAAGCATCAGCCACCGCACCTGGCCCTTTTACACTTAATAATAGATTTTGTTGTACAAAAGTCCTTAATCTTAATATAGCTCTAAATTATCATTTTTCTCTTTATAGTTAGTGCTTTTTGTGTTCTGCTTCAAAAGTTTTGGGACTCTTCTTTGAACATTTTCTTCTCTTTTGCAGAACAACAGTTGCCCAAGAAGGAGTGAGGTGGCAGAAGAGGAAAGGATGGGAGGATGGACCAGGTGGCATTCAAGCTCAGCCTTGCATTATTCCTGAAGCCACAACCACTAAATTCTCCAGCACTAAGAATTTTGTGCTAAATCAAACCAACCTTGCTGAATTTTATCCACCCATAGTGATTTCACCTTCTAATGGCAGTGCTGCTGTTCCTCATAAATTCTTGTTGGTCTCCTCATGCCCATTTTATCAAGCATGTCTGTACATGTCTAAACTTCCAATGTTGTACAGAATTCCAGAATTCTTTTGCATTAGTTCCTGGTCTATAGAATAATCATGATATGGCACATGTGTTTAAGTGTTTTTGAGCATGTCCTTGAAGTTAGGAAAATGTTATTCAATCTGGGTCATTGAGGACACTGGATGTGCTGTGTAATTGCATGAGCTGACGTATTTAAGTGTCAGTTCCAGACTAAACAAGACACCCCCATACTCATATTTCTGTTGTGCTGTTTTTCAGATTATCTTTTTATTGCTTAAATAAGATCATAAGCAGGTATTTTGTTAAGCTAAGACTTTGGATGTGGCAGTTCTAGAAATGCCAACTGATGTATCAGTCTCATTAGAGAAGTAAGATGGAGAAGCATTATGATTAAATTTTAGGAGTTCACAATTTATCAATGAACCTTAGAAAAGAGCTAAATGTTTGAATCTAAGAGAGAATGAAAGAACAAATGTATATGAAAGGGAAAGAGAAAAGATATTATTCTTAGAGAAATAATACCAAACTTAAGTTGTGTTCTAAAAGATCATTATAAAATCAGGCATTTGGAAATCAGAGTGTAATTTGTCTGGAAGAAAAGAAGTTAGACAAAGTCATGCAGTGGCTAGGGTAGCCTACAAAAAATTGTGTGGCACACAATGTAGCAGCAATAATACCATGTCTTGCCCTTAGTTCCAAGTTTCCACAAGGTATCCACACCCCAACCCTTGAGCCTAAATGCTTCTAAGCTCAGCAACAGAGCTTAAGTTTTATAGAAACCTGAATCCAGGAAGTGGAAACCTATGAAAGAGGAGAGGGCAGGAAATACAGTTACATGACAGCAAGGGGCTAAAAAATTTCTTTCTGGGAGATGAGAAAAAAGGTGATTTGGGTCTACAGTATCCCCAGATCTGCTATTAATAGTGGGAGGAGGTGTCATGCATCTGTGAGCATCATAGGCAAAAGCTGTAAGAAACCGGCCATCACTGCTTGGCCCAGAGAGCTATAGTGGAAACATGGATGTCAGCAGATACCTGAAGGCTACTTAGAAAGTGTCACCTATTTGGCACGTCTCTGTAGTTTTGATCTAGCTTGAAAGGACTGAGCATCTAAATTAAATCAGAGCTGACAGACACTGTAATGCCTCCAGTTTATTAGTTCTATGGTGATTTAAAGCAAATTTACCAAATGTCTTAATTAGATTCTTGAAATTCCAAAAACACTAGGCAAAAATTCAATCTTGGCAAAAACACGTTAGTCCCACCCACACCCCCTTCTGCACACCCAGCTGCCAAATTGCTTAAATCTCTAAATAATTGCTTTCTAGATTAAATAAATTAAGCTCATTCATTTGCACTCAAGTTTCAAGACTCAACTGCCCATCCTTGCTCTCAAAGTTCATTATCAGCAAAAAATAGCACAGTTTGTTTTGTGTTACATACACACAAACACACAATTAGTAAAGTGAATTTTTCAAATGATTTATGTAAGTGTAAAAAAGAACCAAATCAGTAAATATTAAAATGTCTACCATCAAAATGAAGTTGCTTTCACCATCCATGACAGAATAAAAGAGAAAGAGAATTATTTACAATTATTACAAGCATGTAGAGCCAATTGGATTACACAAAGTACATCCTATTGCAATAAGATGTGTCTCTTACAAAGAGGCATATCTATAAAAGATGAAAGAGAAGATGAGAGCGGAAAATGTATGCTATTCATCTCATGAGGAATAGGTGAATGTCACAGTTAACATTCTTTTAAAAATCTAATAGTGCATCTGGAAAATATCTTTGCTGTGGTCCTGCTGCACCATCAGGTAAGAGGCAGAAGAACGCTCCCACCAGAGTAAGGCTCCCTCTCTTCATCATCTAGTCCAGCAGTTCTTAGCATGTGGTTCCCAGATCAGCAGCATCAGCATCGTCTGGGAATTTGTTAGAAATGCAAATTCTTGAATCCTTCCCTAGATGTGCTCTCAAGAATCAGTGTTTTTTTCTTCCTTTTTTTTAAATTTTAAAGATGTGGGGTACAATTCAGGATTAGGTATACAAGTAGTCATCGTACAGGTAAAATTTGGGCCTCCCTTTCGTCCCCACTTTGCCTGGTTTGAAGAAATCAGTATTTAACAAGCCTTCCAGGTAATCCTGAGGCATGCTAAAATCTGAAAACCACTGATTTTGAAGCCTTTCCATTACAATAATGGTACTTCACTTAAATGACTTTCAAAATCAAGTTTGTAGATTCACCAGAAACAGGTACAGAGAGTCCTATGAGTAGTAGAATCATATGGTCCTGGGTTCAAATTCTGGTTCATCCACCTAAAGCAGGATCACTTTGAGTGAGCAACTATGTTTCACAGTGCACTGGTATCTTCCTCTGTAAATGGAACCCAGCATGGTAAAATAGGGCCCAGTGAAATTGGGGCCTGGGTCCCATGCCTTCATTGGAATTGCCACAAATCACTTAGAAAGCAAGCTGTAGTTTTTGGAAATTTCTCTTTCCCACTTTTCCTCATGATCTGAGGAAGCAAAAATAATGTGGATCTGGAAAATACCACGTTAAATTGAGATTATCTATAAAGAAGCTAAGGAAGCATGTTCTCGCATTCAAGCAGCTATATGTTGCATCTATAGTTGGATTCTCAGCTGTTGTTTTAGAGAACTCACCTACTTTTTCTACAGTAAAATCTTATAAAAGGAAAACACTGTGGAAAATTCCATAGTTTTGTAGTCATCAGCTTCTCTGAGCTATTTCTTTAAAGATGAGTAAGTGTTACAGCTACCTTAATTCAACTTGTGGAATCAGTCTCAATTTGCTATGATAATCTTTCCTATTTCTGCTTATTCTCATTCTTGGAACTAAATAGGATGGAGACTCAGAGACCTTAGGTGAACAAAGAAAAGAAGAGAGGATTCTGGGCGTGTAATAGGTTCTGTATATACTGTGTGTGAAGAGTTCTTCACCATCTGCTTTGTGACTGGGTGTGGAATCTCAAAATATTTTATCTTTAGAATTATTTTGTGTCAACAATAAACAAACAGAAACCCAAATAAAAAGCACAATCCCATTCATAATACCCACAAAAAAAGAAAAGAACAGAAATGTCTTGGCATCTTCCTAACCAGAGAAGTAAAAGACTACACTGCTCAAAGAAATCAAAGATGACACAAACAAGTGGAAAAATATTCCACGCTCATGAATTGGAAGAATCAACATTATTAAGGTGTCCATCCTACTCAAGACAATCGACACATTTAATGCAATACCCATAATTGCCAGCGGCATTCTTCTCAGACCTGGAAACGACAATACAGGAATTCATATGGAGACATAAACGACCACTAATAGCAAAAACAATCCACAGCAAAAAAAAAAAAAAGCGGGAGGTATCACACTCCCATACTTTAAACTTTATTATAAAGCTACAATAGTCAAAACAGCCTGGCCTTGGTACAAGAACAGGCATATAGACCAATGGAATAGAATTGAGATTCCAGAAGCAAAACCTCAATTTCTCAACCAACTCATCTTCGACAAAGCCTCCACCACCAGCCACTGGAGAGAGGAGAACCTATGCAGTAAATGGTGCTGGGAAAACTCGCTGATCACATGCAGAATATTAAAACAAGATCCCTGCCTATCACCATACACAAAAATCAGCTCTAATCAAAGACCTAAACATAAAACCTCAAACTATAAGAACCTTAGAAAATGCAGGAGACACCCTATGGAAATTGGAACTGGCAACCAATTTCTGATCAAAACCCCAAGTACCCATGCCATAAGAGATAAAATAGACAAGTGGGACCTCATCAAACTGACAAGCTGCTGCAAAGCCAAAGAAACCATCAGAGAGTGGTGAGATAGCCCACAGACTGGGGAAAGATATTTGCCAACTGTATATCTGACAATGGCCTAGCATCTAGGATCTACAAGATACGCAAATGTGCTGAAAAGAAAAAAAACAAACAGCCCCATTACAAAGTGGGCAAAAGATATGAATATTCACTTCTCAAAAGAAGACATATGAGCAGCCAACAGATACATGAAAAAATGTTCAGCCTCACTAGTCATCAAGGAGATGCAAATTAAAACTACACTGAGATACTACCTAACTCCAGTCAGAATGGCCATCTTCAATAACTCAAAAAATAACAGATGTTGGAGAGGATGTGGGGAAAAGGAACATTTCTATACTGTTGTTGGGAGTGTAAACTAGTACAACCTCTGTGGAAAATAGAGGCGATCCCTAAAAGATCTAAAAATTGACCTTCCATGCAACTCCCAATCCTCCTACTGGGAATATACCCAGAGGAACTCAAATCACTCTATGAAAAAGATACCTGCACACGTATGTTTATTGCAGCATTATTTACAATAGCAAAACCATGGGACCAACCATGCTGTGCATCAAAAGAGGACTAAATTTTAAAATGATGGAATGTTACATAGCCATAAAGAAGGACAAAATCATGAACTTTGCAGCAACATGGATGGGCTTAGAGTCTATAATACTGAGTGATCTATTACAGAAACAAAGAACTGAGTACCACATGTTCCAATAAGCAGTCCTTGGACAATTATCATAATCCTATAAGAAAGGGATTGACAGTAGTTGGAAACTGTCTGGGGGTGGGGGACGGGATTGGCAGTAGTGGGAAGCTGCCAGGGGAGGGGGGCACACTTCATCTTCAAGGGTACCTGCATAATGAACGTTTGTATACCTAACCCTGAATTGTACCCCACATCTTTAAAATTAAAAATTAAAAAAGAGAATTATTTGGTGTTATAAGAAATCCCAAACTCTTATAATAGAAAAGAGGGAAAAGAGGGTAACCTGGCTGGAGGTTTGTGGGGGCAAGGGTTGTAATGGGCAAAATATCTTACTGGGATACATTGACCTTCTCAATGGAGTCATATGTGTCGAAATATTAACAGATATCACTGATTTAAGATTAAAGGGAGTCACAGCTATATGAAGGTTATCTTTAGGGCAACTGGAATGTAGTTACTGTACCTTCTTGTTAGGAAATATTGGCTAAAGAATTATAAACCAATGTGCTAATAACATGCCAAATATTCCTCAAAAGATAGAACTTTTTATGTCAGATATTTCTCCTGTGGCCTCTGAAAAGGCTGTGTCTATTTTTTAGAGTGAGGATTCTTAAACCAGGGTCCATAAGTAGGCATCAGGAGGGTCCCTAAATCTAAAACTGTGTGAGGAACCTTGTGCATTTTTATGAAATGAAGTCCATAGATCTCAAAAGATTTGCAAAAACTTCATAGCCCCAAACAGTTAATAATCACCAAAAAGTTTTTCCCCAGTGTTTTCATGTCTTCATTATTCTTCATAGCATCCCCTTGATGAAGGACTTGTTGGCTTGTCAAACCAGTTGGCAGACAGAATAGGAACATAGACCCTGTTCTTTCTAGGAAGAACAAAATAAGACTCACTAATCATTGCCAGTTCTTTTCCAAAATTATTTTGAATTTTTATAGGCAATACAAGCAAATGACACAAACTTCAGGGAGTTATAGAGTGAAAAACAAGCCTCGCTTTCAATATCTTTCCCCAGACATCCAATCCAGAGTTTTTTGTGTACCTTCCAGACCTATGCTATGCAAACACAAGCATATAAATATGTTCACATATTTTTACAGAAATGGCAGCATAACTTACTCAATACATTTGTTGATTTTAACTTAGAAATATATTTTAGAAATCCTTCCATATCCATACATATATGAATCTTCCTCATTGTTTTTAATGGTGCCATAACATTCTATTGCATGGTGGTACCATACTTTTTTTTACCAATTCCCTATTGATGGATATTTAGGTTGTTTCCAATCATTTGCTAATAAAAATAAAGGTAATACAAATAAAGCTATGAGGAATAATATTATGTCATTATTATGACATATGGATAGATGTCATTTTGCTTACTGGAGTGTTTGATCAACTCTTAGAATGTAATAATTGGTTATGTGTTGGGTGACTTTGTTAGATATTCTCAAATTTCCATTTACAGAGCTTGTACTAGTTATTCTCCCACTAGCAGTGTACAAGTGTGTTTCCCTGCTCATATCTTTGGCAATGTTGTTGAACATTGACAACCAATGGGTTCAAAATGGTATCTTATTTTAGTTTTAATTTATCTCTTATTACTATCTAATTTTTCTTTTCTTTCTTTCTTTTTGTTTGAATCGGAGTCTCACTCTGTTGCCCAGGCTGGGGTGCAGTGGCACACTCACGGCCACCGCAGCCTCAACCTGCTAGGCTTAGGCGATCCTTCTGCCTCAGCCTTCCAAGTAGCTGGAATCACAGGCACGCACCATCACACCTGGCTAATTTTTGATTCATTGTAGAGATGAGATCTTACCAAGTTGCCCACGCTGGTCTCGAACCTGCGGGCTCAGGCAATCCTCTCACCTCAGACTCCCAAAGCACAGGGATTATAGGCATGAGCCACAGTGCCCGGCCTAATTTTTCATTAATAGTCTGACTCCACACCAGAGTTCCATATAGAACTTGGTACTGAAGTGTTTAAGTGGTGATTGAATCTTTACCAAAGCCCCATTTCAGCATTCTGTTACAAGCAGAAGCCATTGGATAGAGTGAGGCATGAGCAACAGAGCGCAGATTATTTTTCAACTGATGCTCTATCAATAGCATCATCAACATAGATGAAGGGCTGTATCATTACTGCTAAGGATGCATTTAAAGAGATACTAATCTAATCTATGCCTCAGTCAAGAGTGATCTTTATGAGGAAGAACTGATTAGACAAACAGATTCTGTCCTATTTCGTAATCTAGTTCCTTTTCTGCCGTCTTATATGCTAGTGGCACCACCACCAAACAACAACCACAGCAAAAAATAACCCATGTTAAAGTACAAGCCATTTTAAGTAGATGTTAGAAATTTAGGTGTAGGTTCACAATTCAAAAAAGTCTCATTTCTTTTGTAATTTTCTTATTTTTAGCATAAAATACATTAATACAACAGGTGGATATTTTTGTACTAATTTTTCTACTCGATTTTATAAAGGAGATTCTTTATATTTACCTGGGCAATATATTTAATTATGAGATAAAGCTGATACTGCTATAAATGAATTCAAGTCTGAAAAAAGACTTGAAATGAAATTTGTATTATGTACTATAATATTTGTTAAATTGAGACTAATACTGGAGAGGTAAAAATGCGTATTGTTAATTATTGTATCTAATTTATTTTCGTAAGACACCAATTAGAAAGAAATGAGGCAATTAAATGAATCTTCAACTGAAACAAATGTAATAAGCCCAGACAATCCTTTAAACCACAAAGGACTTGAGGCCTCCCTTTATCATTAGATAATGTTAATCTTTCTGCATATCCATTAATTATTGGGAAAATTTGCTATTTAAGGTCTATTAGAAAATGAAAACCACAAGAAGAGGGAAAAATATCTTCAATACAGTTACTCTACGATCAAGATATGCATCTCTCTTTCTCTCTCTCTCTCTCTCTCACACACACACATATATGCACAAGCACACACACGCAAATGTTACAGTCATGTACTTTCAACAGGACTGATACTTATTTCTCGAAAATAATCATTTTATTTTAACAGTTTAAATGAAAGCCATATAGTATCTTGCCAATACAGATATTTACTCTGTAGATTGTATGGTTGGTACTCAAATGTTTCTACGATTAACCCAGAACTCTGCTAAATTAAGCAAGATAGTTTCTTGAACATTGAGGCACTTTTAGCATATTCATGTTTTTCTCTAATACCTTGGAGAGAGTGTACAGTTAAGTTCTTCATTAAAGCTACTTGTTTATCATTTTGTTACTATTGTGTTTCCTGGGATAAAAATCAGTTGAAAATATCAATGTATGAAATTAGTAAGATGAAAAAGCTAATTATGCTTTGTTAGGAATTCTCTTAAAATTATTCAGTGTTGTTTTTGAATAGCCTAAGGTTAATGAGAGTTCACATTTCAAATTATAACAATTTTTTGAAGCTTCCAATGTATTAGGCTGCCAATTGGAGAAACATCAGAAATGAGAATAATACATTTTAAAAAAATTATGTTAGGTCAATTCACGATACCCATTTTCTATCACTCATAAAATAACTCTAATGTTATTTAAAATGAGAACATGGTGCATCTTAACAGCTTATGATATTAATTTTCGATCTAAAGACCCTGACTTCCATGTTTGGCATATAAAATGTAAGTTCAAATTAATGAATGTTTATTGTAATGCTACAATAAAAAATTACTGTTAGTTTCCCTTTAAAAAAGGCTTATAATTTAGTCTGGAATGGCCCCAAGGTGAATATAATCAGTTCGCTGAAATAGTAATTAGGAAAAATTGAAAGAGTCAGCTACCATCTTTACTGAAGCATAAAAATGTCTCAGACCAAAATGACAGAAAATTACGTTTCCTTGAAAACTTTCCATGCCTAGTGAAAATCTTGCAAGGTGAAAAGCTTTCACGGGTGCACCAGAACTAGCTTATACTGGCCAATTTTTGGTTTTTCAGGAATTTTGTGAGAAAGCTGTGAAAAACAGATATTAAAATTTACATTACATAAACTTATAGTTAAATAAGTTAGGTTAAAAACAAAGGCAACAAATATCCCGAACTAGTCACTTCCTAATTATTTCACGAAATTTTTCTGTGATCTGTTTTCTTGACATTGTTAACGCTTATTGATTGTATCTGTGTGGTGGAAATACTTTGTGATGATGTGCTACTGTTCATCTCTTCTCAACTCAGTAATGTCATGCTTGTAGCTTGGAATCAGTCATGGTGGGAATATTTACACCGTGGATATTGGCAAATGCTATGAATCACAGCTTTTTGTTTCAGAGAGGCAGTTGCTAAATATTTATCATCACACCATTGCTTATATAGCACAACAAGCTGGAATTCTAAGTCTGAGGAAAACCTGAAAATTAGATACAAAATGTCTCATCAAGTAGGTGAATAGGAGGGTGTCTCCGAGAGTACTCTGCAAAAGGAAATTAGGGAAGACGGGTCACATTCCAGATGAGTTGGTCAGGCTTCATGATCACTTGGTCACCCAATGATCAGGCACTCCATTTTTACCAAGGCACGCCAGGAGTTATTTCTGAAAGATGTACATGACATGTCTTTTCTCCAGAAGCCCAGAAGCCTGTGTTGTGTTCTCTAATCAGAGATACATTCCACACAATTTTCCCCACTATGGATACTTCTAATACTGTAAGTTCTGCCAAGTCATATGGCGTAAACAGCAGGGCTGCATAGCCTGGACCTATTGCAGAGGTTTTTTTCTGCTCTAAGCCCCATTAAAGCTGGCAGACTGAATGTCACCCAATACATGGGTCATAGCACTATTCCAAGATGTGGGTACTACTTCAGGCGCCTCCAGAAACCCCCAAAAGACCTTCAAGGTGCTGCTGTCCTTCATGGTGAGAGAAATAAGATGCAATCTTTTGTAATTGTTGAGAGGATGTCCTGGAATTACCCTAGACCACTGAAGTCCTACATTTTTGTTGATTTTGTGGCAGTCTTGATTTTTCATGAGGGTGTACCTCCCACTTTCTAGAGTGCATGTGTCTTAACACTGGAAAAGTTCTAGGCACTTTTTGCTTACCCAGTCAGATTGGCATGATGTCATCAATAGAGTGGACCATTATGATGTTCTGTGGGATGTGTAGCTGATCTAGGTCTCTTCAGTCTATTTTAGGATGGAAGACAGGAGAATTATACCCCTGGGGCAAGACTGTAAATGTATTCTGTTGTATTTTCTAAGTAAATATAAACTGTTTCTGATGCTTTTTTCTGATAAGAATAGAAAAGAATGCATTCTTCAGATCAACAGCCACATACCATGTACCTGGCATCATGTTCATCTGATCTAGCAAAGATACTACATCTGGTACAAGCAGCTGAAATCAGGACTACCATTTGCTTGAGCTTGTAGTAGTGCACTTTTATCTTCTAGGATTTGTCCAGGTATTACAAGGACCAGTCTGGTGACTTAAATGGAGATATTATGGGGACCATCATTCCTGCATCCTTTAGGTCTTTAAGGGTAGCATTAATTTCTGCCATTCCACTCAATATTTGATGTTGGTTTTAAATTACTATCTTTATTGGGAAGAGGTGAAATTTTAGAAGCTTCCACTTGACCTTCTCATTATGATAGCTCTCATTTTGGTTGTTGTACCAAATACTAAGGATGTCCATTTCAATTAATATGTTTGGGGCCAAAAAATGACCACTGAGTGTGTCTGTGTACCTACTAGGACCACTAGGATCCAGATGTGACCCATGGCTCCATATATTACCTGGCTCCCATGATGCTTCATGTATTCAAGTCTCAATATCAGCTTGGATCCTGTGCCCAGCAGTTCTCAAAATGTTTGGATATTATTCATTCTTTAGTGTACAATTACCTAACTAAATGACTGTGGGCCCCTCTAGAGATAGACTGGGGGAATCATTACCAGTGCACTTAGCATATAGCAGGGTCCTTCCTCCTAGTGACTTACCTCTTCTTCAGTCAATATGTTCTGCTTTCAAAAACTGACTCAAGTCAAGGAACTGGATAAGAACTAGGGACTTTTATTGGGGTGAATGTGCTCAGTCACCTGGTCATCTACCCCTGATTTCATTTGATTTTGCAGATCGAGTGGGTAGCTGCCTTTGTTTTTCTCCTAGTGATGCCATGTTCTGTTAAACGTCTCCATTTGACCCTAGCTCCAAACTTGTTGTTAATTACCATAATTATATCAACCTAGTTTCTGATTATTAGAATACTGCCACCCGGCTTCTAATGTATAAGGGTCCTATCATCCTTATTTCTTACCTTACTATCACTACCAGCCAACAGTGGTTTGCCACCATAGCATATTTTTTGTGATGTTGGTCCTTTCTCATCATCACATTTCTGAATTCCTAGGTAAATGGTATATCCTCTTAGTCCTCCCAATAAATAAAACCCTCCAGCAGGTTTCCTGGCCTTATGTATACGTGCTCTAGCATTTCCACTTCTGCCATATAGTCTTCCACTATCCCCCATGGCAATTTTGGCGTTTCTACCTAGCGTAAGGTATATAATTGCTTTTTCCATGGTTAGAAGAGGATCCATCCTTAGGACTATCTTTGAGGTCTTTGCCAGGAATTAAATTCTCTTTACCGTATGCGTGCTCCTAAATCAATAAGCTCTGCTTTATTCAGCTCATGCCAGTACATGTTAGTTGGGAACTACAGCTGCTTTGAGGTAGTGTTCCCTTTCTCCCTTTTCAGGCCAGCATTTCCTTGGCAAGGCCATGATGTATCCGAACCCTAGTTATTGGCCTAGTGACCAGAAGGGCGATGAAGACAGATCCTGGATAGGGGAGTGGAGACTATATTGTATTGTATGGGAGAAGCCTCTGCATCATTTTAAAGCAAATGGGGAAAGCTGGACTTTCACAGGGGAGAGGAGCCAGAGGGTTCAGGGAAATCTGGTAATTTGAAATGCTGAGCATATCAACCCAGTTGTCTCCATCCCTTGTGTCAGGGTCCCGGTCTTTTCTAGCCAAAGGAAACTTGGCATATCATGAACTTAGCATAACAGATCTGGTTATTTTGAAAGTTTGTCTTCTTTGGTGCTCTGTTGCTACTCTTAAAATTAAGTCCTGGGTCTTGTCTTCAGTTTCCTCTGTCCTCCGTCTGGAGAAAATGAGAGTCTCTTCATAAGCATAATGAAGCCCTCCAGTTTTCATACTTGGTTGTCAATCTCCTTACAGTTACTCTTGACCCTGTATTTTTAAATGTCTGAATCATAGCATCAGCTAGTGTACTCCTTTCCAAGAGTATACCATCCTATTTCACCAGCAATGAAAGTTTTAACAATGGTACCACTAACTCATGCCAAAGGCTACGTTCTACCCATCACCAGTGATGGTATTCTCATTGCCAGTTGGGTGGCAGGTGATCCAGTTCCTAAATCTACTCTCCACATTTGCTTTCTCTTTTTTTGGCACTAACTGTTGTAGACTGGGTACCCTGGGAAGCAAACTCCAAGACAGTTTAGGGGGCAAGAAGGTTATTAGGGATCATCACCTGTGGAAGAGAAATAAAATGAAAAGACTGGGCAGAGAAAGAAGTTAAGCTGTGTTGTAGAGTCTATGGATATCTCAGCTGACCCTGCAAGGAGTTCTAAAGCATGAATAATTCTCCAGTTATCATGACTTGAAGTGAGATGGTCAGACCTTCAGACCTCCTTTTGAATCTGTCATTAGGTGTGGGCTGCCCTGGAAAGAAGGCATGACCTTGGGCTAGGCAACTCTCTGAAGGCATCTTTGAAGAAGATTGACAGCAGAGGATGGTCTATCAGTAATATTCCCAGAGACTGGCCAGAGAGTATGGGGAGGACTTCTTTCTAGAAGGAGGATCTAGACTGCACACCACAGCATTCGTCAACTATAACAGCAAAATATCTTTAATAAATCCTAGAATTCCATTTTCCAACACATGCAGAACTTCCTGGAGATGATGAGTATGGCAAGCAATTATAAATATTTTGTAATGATCTACCCTTTATTTGCAGGAGATATTTTCAAGACTCCCAATACGTGAAACCATGGATGGTGTTAAGTCCTAAATATACTATGTTTTATCCTATAAATATGATATGCTATCTCCTATGATAAAGCTTAATTTATTAATTAGGCATAGTAAGAGATTAAAAAGAGTAACAATAAAATAGAACAATATACTGTATATAGCAATATACTATAATAAAAGTTATATGAATATGGTCTCTCTTACTCTTTCCCTCTCTTACTTTTTTTCTGTCTCAAAATATCTTACTGTACTGTACTCACCTCTTTTCTTACTTCATTTGACCACAGATAACTGAAACTGAGGTAAGCACAGCCTGAATAAGAAGAGACTACCATATTAGGTTGCAGCATATGAAATAGACATTTCTGTAGCTCAAAATGATTGAATATTAACAATTACATACTGTCCAATCTAGTAGTGGAATATATGGGGAAGGAACTTGCATGGAACACGTGGTCATATTTAAATGTTCATGCACTCTGAAATGATCTATTAAACAGTTTCACTTCCCACACAAGCCCTACAACCCTTATCCTCTCCATTTTGGTTGTATTAATTAAAAAACCCTGCTATTAAAGCATCTGATATCACTCACAACCTCTGATTTTTAAAAATCTAATGAATACAATAGAAACTTATCTATTTTTATTCACCACATCCATTCCAGCTCTGAGTCTTGAATTGTGTTCCTCCCATCACATGGAATGCTTCTCTATGCATTGTTCTACACCCTAACCAAAAACAATAACAAACTCTCTTCTGATGACACAGGTTTGCCACAGCTTCCAGTTTCTCCAACACCTAAGGCCAGTTCAATATAGTCTAGGATTTAATGATGATGAGGTATATCTCATGGAAGGATTCCATCTCATGGGGATTACCTTTGTTTCACCAGATAGATATGAATGTCTTGAAGGCAGAGACTGTAACATTAACTTCCTCTGTTTTACCCACATACCTAGCACACAAATGGAACCTGATGATTGAGACACATGCAGATTTTAAAGACGTTTGAATGTGTATATTTCCTGCTTACCTACCTTAGCTGTCCTTTCAAAGTTATACATACATAAATAAATTAAATCGTTCATAGGCACTCAAAAAGCTGAGGAATAAAGTTAGGGGTCTGCCAAAGTGTTCTTGGAGGGTGTGCTAGGCTGAAGGGAGAACAAAAGCTGTAAACACCCAGAGAGCAGAAGCTGTGAGTCTGGCTTCCTGATTCTCCCTCTCACAGAACTCTGCACTTTTCTTAATAACACTTTTCATTGCTTATAATTGCATGCTTGTATCATTATTAAATTAGTAACTAGCCCACCCCAATTAATGTATAAATAAGCTCCATTAGGACAGGAAGAGCGTTTGCTTTGCTAGCTATCATATTTCTAATGCCTAGCATGTGATATATGCTCAGTAAATATTTACTAACAGAATTATTAAAGGCAGCAACGGTGACTATCATTTGAGGAAAGGAAAACAGGACTATGCCTTAGGCTTCAGGGACTTCTAACTACCAATGCCTGCCCCTTGGCCAATGTTTCCAAGATGGGCTTCTTTCGTACTGTTAGATGTTCTCATGTGAGAAGATCCCTACTCCCTGCCATGAGAACCTATCCTTCTCTCTTCTGAGCAAATTTTTAGAGTAGAGGGTTTGTCCTTACTCCAGAGGTTCACTGTCCTGTGGCTGAATCTACTAACTGGACCCAACATATCCACCCATAAGACCATCAATTTCAGCAAAACAAGCTTGTCTCACAGCAGTGGCACCTCCAAATTGGCATTACAAACTCTGAAAGTCACCTTAAGGAACGCTTCCTCATATTCTGCCCTGAAGATTGCCCTCTGGACACACCTTCCCTAACCGCCACTCATGCTTGACCCAAATATTGGAAGTGGTTTCTTGTATTTACTACTCAATACAGGGTTATCATACTCATGCACTCATTCTTTCCCTTCCTCTCCCTCTAGTTTGTCCTCTATCTACTCTCCCCTATGCTATTCTGGAGCAATTCTTAGGCTTATGATGTGCTTCGTGTGTGTGTGTGTGTGTGTAAGTGAATTGTGGAGTGTGGAAGAGTCTGTGGCATGGCAGAAAGGCGAGACAATATCAAAGGGAGAGAAGATAAAATCATTCCAACATCTTTTTCTTCTGCACCTACAAGCTACCTCTTGCTGCATAACAAATCATCCAACTCTTAGTGGTTTAAAACAATACTAACCATTTATTTTGCTCACAAATCAAAAATGGGGGCAGGGGTTGGCAGGAGCATTTGTCACTGCCCTAGATGGCATCAACTGGGGCAACTCAACTAGGGGCTAGAGGATCCACTTCCAAAATGGCTCATAACAAGTGAGAGATACACATAACAAGTGAGTACTGGCTGCCAACTGAGAGCTCAGTTAGGGATAAGAATGGGGAGAGGTAGGGCTGTTAGACTCCTCACACACAGTGGCTGAGTTCCAAGAGCAAACATCCCAAGCCTAATGAATTATGTTTGGATATTATTAAAGAATTTAGCTGAAAAGACCAAGTATTGACTGATCCCTTCTCTATCTGTTTTTCATTTATAGCCAGCTTGTTTCCAAAAGGATTTGAGGCGGATGTTCCCTTTATTTATGGTAGACACCATAACCTTTAAACATGATTCTTACATTCTGGATTTTAAGAGATGGTCTACATTTTTTAGAGAAAAAAAGGTATGTGCATGATGTGGGGAGGCGTGCTTGTGCATTTAGCTGCTGTATATGAGCATACATGTACATGGCTGTGCATTTTTATGTGTATCTATGTGTGCGTGCATGGGAGTGCGTTTAGCTGTGTTGGTGAGACTGTGTGCACGTGTGTCAGCACGTGTATGCATGTGTACACACTGGGTGGTGTGGTTTCCATGAGGATATCAGTCTTTATTGGTAGTCTTATAGTGACTTGGAGAGTTGCTGCAAGACTGACTAAATGATAGCATGATACGTTTTAAAAGAAAATTTAGTACTTTATACAAATTCTAAATGTAATTATTTTAGCTACATGTATGTTAGCACATGCATTTTCTGCAAGTGACCTCTTAATTCACAAAACTGAATAAGAGGACTTACTTGGCCAATATCTTTCAAATGATATAGTTCCAAAAGTTCTATAGATTTTTCTAATAAGAGAGATGATGCAGAGGAATCTATTGCATTTTCTCTGACATTTATGATTCATGCTTTAATACTTATCCTTTGGACTACTTGAGAAAAATACTTCTGAAATGATTCATTTGTTCCTGGTTCAAATGAACTGGCAAGAAAAGAATGCAGTGCATTTTTAACTTAAAAAAAAAGCAAATACAGGTTTCCAAGGAATGGACTGCAATACCACTCTAATCTTGGTGTCTAATAATACTAAACTTTATTTCTGTAGTGCATGAGGCAATTGGGTGCTTATTGCTTTTACTTTCACATGGCAAAATATACCTTTCTTGGGCATGCAGTTCCATGAGTTTTGACAAATGTGTGGGGTTGCATAACTGCTATCATAATCAGGATATAGAGCAGCTTCTTCACCCCAAAATGTTATCTTTGCAGTCAATTATTCTGTCTTCTCTAATCCCTGGTAACAATTTAGCTGTTCTTCATTCCTACAGTTTTGTCTCTTCGAGAATGTCATACAAATGAAATTACACTATGTATAACCTTTTGAGTCTGGCTTCCTTCACTTATAAAATGCATTTGCAACTCACCCATGTTGTTGCATGTATCTATAGTAAGCTCATTTGTTTGCTGAGTAGTATTTCATTTTATGGACATACCACAGTTTATCCATTCACCCATTGAAGAATATTTGGGTTGGTGTTATTGTGAATAAAACTGCTGTAAACATCTATCTACAGGTTTTATGTGAGAACACAGATTTTCATTTATATATGCAAGCAGTAAACAGGAGTGGGATTACCAAGTCATATGGTGTGTATATTATTAACTCTATAAGAAAATGCCAAACTGGTTTCTAGAGTAACTACATAATTCTGCATTCCCATAAGCAATGTATATCAGTTGCTCCATCTATGCAGTACTTTGTATTGTCAGTATTCTTCGTTTTAGTCATTTTATTTTATTTTATTTTTTAATATGTGAGGTACAATTCAGGATTAGGCATACAAATGATCATCATACAGGTAAAGTTTGGGCCTCCCTTTGGTCCCCACTTCACCTGGTTTGAGATCAGGTACCCTTATTGATGAAGTGTACCCCTCCCTTCACCAGCAGTTTCCCACTGCTGCCAATCATTTTCTTAAAGAATTATGATAAATGTTCAGGGTCCACTTATGAGTGAGAACACGTGGAACTCAGTTCTTTGTCTCTGTGATAGATCACTGAGTATTACAGACTCTAAATCCATCCAAGTTGCTTCAAAGTTCATAATTCTGTCCTTCTGTATGACTGTGCAATATTCCATCATGTCTATGTACCACATTTTTTATCCAGTCCAGTTTCGGTGGGCAGCACAGTTAATTCCATGTTTTTGCTATTGTGAATAGTGCTGCAACAAACATGCATGCTCAGGTATCTTTTTTGCAGAATGATTTGAGTTTCTCCAGGCATATTCTCAGAAGAGGGATTGCTGGGTTGTATGGAAGGTCAATTTCTAGTTCTTTTAGGAATTGCCACACTGTTTTCCATAGAGATTGAACTAGTTTGCATTCCCATCAACAAGGTAGAAGCGTTCCCTTTTCTCCACATCCTCACCAACAGCAGTTGTTTTTAATTTTATTAATGATGGCCTTTCTTACTGAAGTTAGGTGGTACCTCAATATGGTTTCAATTTGCATTTCTCTGATAATTAGTGAGGCTGAACACTTTTTAATGTGTCTGTTGACTGCCCATATATCTTTTTTTGAGAAGTGTCTATTCATGTCTTTTGCTCACTTTTTAATGGGGCTGTTTGTTTTTTTCCTTTCGGCATGTTTGTGGATCCTGAATGCTAGGCTTTTGTCAGATATACAGTTGGCAAATATTTTTTCCCATTCTGTGGGCTGTTTACCTGCTTTCTTGATGGTTTCTTTTGCCTTGCAGAAGCTTTTCAGCTTGATGAGGTCCCACTTGTCTATCTTATCTCTTATGGCATGGACATCTGGGGTTTTAATGAGAAATTGGTTCCTATTCCAATTTCCATAAGGGCATCTCCAGAGTTTTCTAGGATTCTTATAGTTTGAGGTTTTATATTTAGGTCCTTGATCCATTTGGAGTTTATTTTTGTGTATGGTGATAGGTGAGGTCCAGTTTCATTCTTCTGCATGTGGTCAGCCAGTTTTCCCAGCACCATTTACTGAATAGGTTCTCCTTTCCCCAGTGGTTGTTGGTGGAGGCTTTGCCAAAGATGATTTGGTTGAGAAATTGAGGTTTTGCTTCTGGAATCTCAATCTTGTTCCATTGGGCTGCATGTCTGTTCTTTCACCAATACCAGGCTTTTTTGGTAATTGTAGCCTTATAATAAAGTTTAAAGTCTAGAAGAGTGATACCTCCCGCTTTATTTCTTTTGCTGAGGATTGTTTTGGCTACTTGTGCTCTTTTTTGTTTCCACATGAATTTCTGTATTGTCATTTCCAGGTTTGAGAAGAATGATGTTGGTAATTTAATGGGTATTGTATTGAATCTGTAGATTGCCTTGGGTAAGATGAACATCTTAACAATGTTGATTCTTCTAACCCATGAGCATGGAATATTTTTCCATTTATTTGTGTCTTCTTGGATTTCTTTGAGTAGTGTTTTGTAGTTTTTGATGTAAAGTTCTTTCACTTCTCTGATTAGGAACATGCCGAGGTGGTTCATTTTTTTTGTGGCTATTGTGAAAGAAATTGTACTTTTTATTTGGTTCTCTGCCTGTTTGTTGGTGTATAAGAATGCAACTATCTTTTGCACATTTAAATTTTGTACCCTGAGACGTTGCCAAAGTCCTTTATCAGTGCAAGGAGTTTTTTGACAGATTCTCTTGGATTTTCTAGGCATAGGATAATTTCATCAGCAAAGAGAGATAACTTAACTTCCTCTTTTCCTGTCTGGATAACCTTGATTTTCTTCTGCTGTCTGATTGATTGCTCTAGCTAGGACTTCTAACACTATGTTGTACAGGAGTGTGAGTGGGTAGCTTTGCTTGTTCTGGTTTTCAGGGGAATTGCTTTCAGTTTCTGTCCATTTAGCAATATGTTGACTGTGGGTTTATCATAGATGACTCTTATTATTTTGAGGTATATTCCCTCAATGCCTAGGTTTTCAGGGGTTTTATCAAGAAATGATGCTGGATTTTATTGAAAGCTTTTTCTGCATCTAATGATATAATCATGTGATTCTTGTTTTTATATCTTTTGATGTATTTAATTACATTTATGGTCTTGCAGATGTTGAACCAGGCCTGCATCCCTGGGATGAAACCTACTTTGTCATGGTGGATGGTTTTTGACATGTATTGTTGGATCCAATTTGCTAGAATCTTGTTGAGAATTTTTGCACCTGTGTTCATTAGGGATATTGGCCTATAGTTCTCTTTCATTGTTGGATCTTTACCCAGTGTGGGTGTCAGTGTGATGTTAGCTTCATAAAATGATTTTAGGAGAGTTCCATCTTTCTCAAATGCCTGAAATACTTTCAATACTTTCAACAGGATTGATTTCAGCTCCTCCTTGTATGTTTTGTAGAATTCTGCTGGAAAGCCATCTGGTCCAGGGCTTTTTTTGTAGGTAGTTTTCTTATGACAGAGTCAATTTCTTTGACTGTTATTGGTCAACTAAGTGTCTCAGTTTCTTCTTGTTTCAATCTTGGAAGGTTGTGTGGTGCCAGAAAGTCTTCTATTTCATTTAGGTTATTGCATTTGTTCCACACAGGTGTGAATTGTAATCTCTGATAATCTTTTGTATTTCTTCAGGGTCAGTTGTGACTTGATCTTTTGCATTTCTGATTGTGTTTATTTAGGCTTTTTCTCCCTTTTTCTTAGTCATTCTGGCTAAGGGTCTATCAGTCTTGTTTATTCTTTCAAAGAATCAGCTTTTTGTTTCGTTGATTTTTTTCTATGATATTTTTGTGTTCTGTGTCCCATATTTGGGCTTTTTGCTTCAGTTGTTTTAATATGTGTGTAGTAGTACCTCACTGTAAGTCTAATTTGCATTTCCCTAATAAACAATGATAGTCATATCTTTATGTGTTTATTTTTCATACACATAGTTTCCTTGATAAGATGTCTGTTCAAACCTTTTGCCCATTTTTGAGGGGCTGTATGTTTTCTTGGGGAATTTTACAAGTTCACTGCATATTCTGGATATAAATCCCTTGTAAGGTATCTAATTTGAAAATACTTCCACCAGTCTATAGCTTGTTTTTTCATCCTCTTATCAGTGTCTCAGAGAGCAAAAGTTTTTAATTTTCACAAAGTCTGACTAATACTTTTTTATTTTATGAATCATGTTTTTGTTTTGAATCTAAGAATTCATTGTCTAACCCAAGGTCACAAAAGATTTTCTATATTTCATCTAAAAGTTCTATAGTTATATTAACTCTGTGATCTATTTTTGGTCAATTTTTGTATCAAGTGTGAGATATAGGATGGGGTTCTTTTTTTTTTTTTTTTTGAGTTGGAGTCTCACTTTTGTCACCCAGGCTGGAGTGTAGTAACACACTCACAATCACCACAGCCTTGACCTGCTGGTCTTAAGTGATCCTTTCACCTTAGCCTTCCAGGTAACTAGAACTACAGACACACGCCACCATGCCTGGCTAATTTTTATGATTTATTGTAGAGACAAGGTCTCACCAAGTTGCCCAGGCTGGTCTTGAACCCCCGGGCTCAGGCAATCCTCTCGCCTCAGCCTCTCAAAATGCTGGGATTACAGGCTGAGCCACCGCGCCCAGCAGGGTTCATTTTTATGCCTATGATGTCCAATTGTTCTAGAACCATTTGTTGATAAGACTATCCTGCCTCCATTGAATTACTTTTGCACCAATTGACCATATTTGAGTAGGTCTATTTCTGGACATTCTGCTCTGCCTCACTGAACTATGCCTTTATCTTTTTGCCAGGAACTGACTTGATATTACTGTAGTTTTAGAATAAGTCTTGAAATAAGTTAATGTGAATCCCCCAACTTTGTTTTTCTTCTTTGAAATTGTTTTGTCCATTCTGGTTTCTTTATCTTTTAAAAGGATCAGCTTTAGATATTTACAAAAAATCTTGCTAGAAATTTGCCTGTGGTTGTGTTAAATCTATTAATAAGTCAAAAAGCAACAGATGCTGGTGTGGGTGCAGAGAATAGGTAACACTTCTACACTGTTGGTGGGAGTGTAAACTAGTACAACCTCTGTAGAAAACAGTGTGGAGATTCCTAAAAGATCTAAAAATCGACCTTCCATAAGACACCACAATCCCCTTTCTGGGAATATACCCAGAGGAACTCAAATCACTCTTTGAAAAAGGTACCTGCACCATGCATGTTTATTGCAGCATTATTTACAATAGCAAAAACATGGAACCAACCATGCTGCCTATCGAAAGAAGACTGGATAAAAAAATGTGGTACACATACATGATGGAATATTACACAACCAGAAAGAAGGACAAAATTATGAAATTCGCAGCAACTTGGATGAACTTAGAGTCTATAATACTGAGTGATCTATAACAGAAGCAAAGAACTGAGTATCACATGTTCTCACTCATAAGCAGACCTTGAGCAATTATTGTAAAGGAAAGGGATTGGCAGCAGTGGGAAACTGTTGGAGGGGGCACACCTCATCAACAAGGGTAACTGCATAATGAACATTTGTATACCTAACCCTGAATTGTACCCCACATCTTTAAAATAAAAATAAAGAGATATTATTTATTTTTGCATATTATCCTTATATCCCATAACCTTATAAAACTAATTAATTACTTCCAGGGACTTTGGTTTGTTTTTTAATAACTTTTCAATGCTTTATTTATGCATTCAACTTTCTTTAGATTTATTCATATACTTATTTTCTTTACTCTTCATTCTCTTTTGCATCTCACATTTTCCATCTGAGAGCACTTTCCTTCTGCTTGAAATATAGCCTTCAAACTTTAACCTTTATAATTTTGCTTAATGAAAAACTTTTTTCAATATCTTAAAATGAAAATGTATTAATTTTGCCATCATTCTTCAAATATGTTTTTTCTCAGTTTACAATTCTAGACTGCAGTTACTTTTTTTCAGTACATTGAAAATATAAATTCCTTTCCTGCTGCCTTCTCTTGCTGCTGTTGAGGAGTCAACTATAAATTTAAATTCCATTTCTTTGAATGTCATTTGTCTTGCTTCCTGAGCCTATATTTTTATTTTCCTTTTGTCTTTGCTGTTCTTCATTTTCACCCTGTTATGTGTAGACAGGAATTTTTTTTATTTATCTCACTTGAAATCGAGAGGTTTTTACATTTGTAAGTTAATGTATTTCATCAGTTCTAGAAAATTCATAAGTCACTATAACGTTATTCCTGCTCTATTGTCCTTTTAGGATTCTAATTGAATTAATGTTAGATATTTTCACTCTATCCACTCATGTCTCTCAATCTTTTATTTGTATTTTCATTCCTTTATTCTTTCTGCTTTGCATTCTGGATAATTTTTTTCAGACTTACTTTCAAATTCACCAATTATCTTTTTACCCATGAGTAATCTGCTATTTATTATATATATTAATTCATAATACCATGCACATATCTACTTATCTATACACATATTCACTTCTAGAAGTTATAAATGGCTCTTTTTCAAATCTGATGTCACTTTATAAGGTTTCCTGTCTGCATAGATACTTTCAGTGTATCTTTTATTTATGTAAACATTAAAAGCATAGTTGTTTTACAGACTTTGACTAATGATTCCAATATCTGGAGTTTTTGTGAATCTTGTTCTCTTGGCTATTTGTTCTGCTTGTTCTCATGTATTGTACTTTTTTTCTTTTTTTTTTTTTTTGCAAATGCCACTGTTCGATGCTAAATATCTTTGGAAATTTATTTGCAGAAATAATTTGAGTTCTGGTATGAAAGATGCTTTTTCCAAAAAAATACACATTTGTTTAAACCAAATATCTGCTCAGGATCACTTCAGACTAAATTCAATGCTTGAGGGCTTTGAGTTTGTTTTAACATTCCATAAGATGTCAATTTCAGCTAAAAATACATTCAAAGACCAATTTACTTCTGCTACATTCTGACTCTAAGGATATAGTCCTTTAGGATTTCAGCTGAAAATGAGGGTCTCCTCTTAGACTCCCCACCTTGGGCAGGCCATGTCATCCTGGCTATTAAAACTAAAGTTTCGATTTCACCAGATTGGCAAAGGCCTTTAAAGCCTCTGGGATCCTTTTACCTCTCTAGGTTCCTGTCTTCCCTTCAAGTTTGCTCCGGAAATTCCTTACTTATTAACCTTTTAATGCTTTTCCACAAAATTTTTTTGTACTTTATCCACAATCTGTAGTTGCTTTTCTGCAAAAAGCTTGATCCAAATAACCTAACCTGTCATTACTAGAAACAAAAATTAATTAATTATATTTACACTTCCAATTACAGATTGGAATTTTATAGATCCTGATATGACAAGACTGTAATAGATTATTTTTATTTATTTTAACTTTATTTTGTGAGGCAGGGTTGCCCATTTTAATTTGTGCATATAACTACCTTATTTTAGGGGAAAAATGAAATATTCAGTAGAAGTCTTTGTTTTTTGGCATCAGCAATGAACAGATTTTCCTCCCCATCTGTTAGTGGGGGAAGGGTCAAAAACTTTTTTTTCCCTCTATCAGTTTCTCTCTTCAGACATATTTATACAATTTTATAATTTCTTTTATGTTACAGATTATTTGTCAGCAATTCTCAAACTTGCTTTTCTTATTTGTGCTTGTAAGTCTTTGTTATTCTTTTCCCTGCCTTTTTCTTATTTGTTGGAGGACAAGGGTCAAGGTTTGTAAGTTTCTTTTTCTTGTTTTATTGAGAGGAGATGAGAGGAAACCTTATCTTTTTTCTTGTCTTACTTGAACTCTTGTCCTGCTATTCTATATTTGACTTTTTAAGAATTCACTTTATTTATTTTTCTTGGAAACCTACGAAGTGCTGATGCAGAAGTTTCTCTAAGTTTTATGGTGATGGGATCGCATTAAAAAATTAAAGATAAATAAATAAGAGGATTATAAGAAGTTTCAAAGTAAGTACAAGTCAGACTTTTTGTAACAACTGGATTATCTCATCTATTAATAAATCCAACTTCATCAAGCAATAACTTGCTGCTCTTTCATTATAATCAATGCTTAAAGTGTTCCTAGTCTTGTCATTCATGAGTCACCACTATTGAAAGCTGCACCTACCCAGGGATTTTCTAAAGAATGAAGACTCCACCCTTATACACCCACACTGAGTGAATCAAGAGTTGATGCTTGAAAAGAGAAAATAAGTGACAATAAAAAACCAAAATATAATAGAAGAGGCTGATAAAAACAAAAAAATATCAAGCAGAAAAGTTAACAAGATAAATAAAAATTAATAATTATTTGGGGTTATTACAGATTTGGAGGCCATACTGTCACCTCATCACCAGTGTGCATGCCTATGAATTATCTACGACTTCCAGTTTTCCAGATGAGATATTGTACCTTCACTGTGAATGCTTTTGATTACCCCTAAATTCAGTGTTCCTCTGTTCTGATAAAACTTTAGAAGATCCGTTCTCATAATGTATTTCATCACAGTCATTCAAAAAGCTGGTAGGATGTATCGTGGGAGAAAAAAATCCCCTCTTCATATCAGGCTGGGAAATATCAAATTAAACAAAGTCAACCAGTTTTCTTCCGTATGTTTCTTTGAGCCTTCAGCATGCTAATTGGCATGATGAATCTCTAAGAGCGAAGTTATTACGTAGCAATTCCTCTTTTATTGATCGCATGCATCTTAGAACAAGTGTTCTTTTGCACACACTGAAAAATTTGACTTTAAAATAGAAAGTGGAACTTTTAAAAAGAGGGAGAGAAAAAAATATATTTCTTCATTCTATTGAAAGCTGCATTACCAGTAAAGCCTTAAGAATCTGTATCTCAATTTCTAATATTGTATGTAATACATTTATTATTCTTAGGAAACTGAAAGGTTAAGTAACTTGTCCAAGATCATACATTTGTAAGTGGCAGAACTAACATTTGAGTCCAGAAGTTCTTGGTTAATTCCTTTGATAGTATATCTTCTTTCATATAAGAATAAAAAATTCTTTCTGGTGTTTTCACTAATTCCCAAGTAAGAATAATTTTTTTAAGAAAATGTGCATAAACGCATAAATCCACACAAGTCACTGACACTCTGATGGATGGGACATCTGTGCCGCCAGGGATGAATTGAATTTTACAAAATATGTTTGCATGTTTGTCCTGTACATAAACTTTGATTAATTGTCTTAGCATACAGGTACAATTTAAAAGGACCTAACCATCCACCTTACCCATCAGGAATGAGAAAAATGCCTATGGCATTCATAAAGTGCACCAGTCTGCATAGCTTCTCCCATCACCGTGAGGAAGGGGAGCTTAGTTTCACCAACAGCATCTCCCTTCTGTCTGCTTCTCATTATATTCACGCTCCTTCACATCCCTTCCTGATTTGAATCCAAGTTTCTGTTTTAGAAGTGATTATCAAGGGAAAAAAGTTGCTGGTGGAATTCTTGTGTAGTTCATTTTAGACGCGAGATTTACAGAGAACTTGACAGGTACCAAGTCTCATTCCTTTTGAATGATACACTAGACATGCCCAGAGATGTTTCAGATTGTTCCAGGAGTGTACATACCAAGATTCGTTAGGGCATGATGTCTATCCGCGCATTCAAGTTAAAGTAGTGTGTGTCTTCTCAAGTCTGAAGTCTTTCTCAGGAAGATGATGCTACAGAAGTGCTGTGCAAGGTGACAGGCTTGCACATGATTTCTTCTAAGTCCCCAAGAATTCATTTTTAAGGAGACTAGAAGTTTTTATTCTTAAACCAAATACAAAATAATCCCCCACAGGTACAATAATAGAGAGTTCATTAAATATAAAATGCAGATATGACAGAAGATCAAAAAGACTCTAAAATGTTTATAAGTTTTTAATGATATGGAGAAACATTCATAATACAATTTGCTCATTTAGCAAATACTTATCAAACATGTACTATGTATCAGACTCTGTCTTAAGGACTGGAGATAGAGTAGTGAATGAAGTATCCTGATAGTGGGGCTTACATTGTGGTGGAGAAACAGATGTCAACAGGTGCCAGATGAGTGACAGATGTGTCTCATCTATTGCGATTCCCATGAAGGCTGGAGCCTTAGTTTTACTGATGCCAAAAACAATTGTCCTCTTCTATTTTCTCCAGCATGTTATTCAAATAGTATCATTTTCTCAGTGTGCCATGATGGATAATATGTTAGGAAGTTCTACAAAAGGAAAATAAATAGGTACTATAATCCTTATTGATATGAAAAAAAGATAAATCAATGTCAGGAGAAGGAGGAGAATAACAGCAGTAAGATTTTATGTACCTGGAAAAGAAAGGCCTATCCACTGAGAAAATTTTTGAGCAAACATCAGAATGCAGTAAGGAAGTAAGTCATATGGATAGTTACAGGTAGAGCCTTCCAGACAGAAGGGACAGCAAGTACAAAGGCCCTGAGGAATGAGCATATTTGGCATGCTAGAACTGTAAAAAGGCCAGTATGACTAAAGTGAAGTAAACAAGGGGAAGAGTGAAAAAAGAAGATAGAGATGTAGGCAGGATAACTAGTGAATGTCTTTTAACCAGAAGAAACATAAACTGAAGCCAGTTTATACCAAACACGGTAAGCAGGAGTTGAAAGAAACTGAGACTTTTGTAGAGCATGAACTTTCCAGATCACTGTAATATTCACCTAATCGGTGTCTTTGTTTATATTATCTACCTGGCCTTGCAACAGGCATTCAAGTTTGCAACTCATGTGGTTAGTATGAAATGGACATGCACAAACAGTGGCTATTACTGGATGAATCTTAATTTCTTCTTGAAAGATTTACTTTCAAATTTTTTTACAAAGAGCATGTGATTTTTTTTTTGCAACAAGGAAAAAAATAAATTGGTTTTGGCAGAGTTGAGTGGAAGTCTACCTTAAGAGGAAAAGACAATTTAGGGTTCCATGCCACCTTGGCCAACAAAACTCCTCGAAATAAAGGTAGTTGGAGATGTAATTGCTCTGTTAAGCTCAAGGAAGCCTGAGATGCCAACAGGGATGAAGTGGAAGCTAGAGGCCTGTCCTTGTAGTCTTGGCATAGTCCCCTCTGAGTCAAGCATCCATGTCTGAAAGAAAGCAATACATGTCACAGGACAGTTAACAGGCCTACAGACCAAGAGTCACAAACAGCGCCAGTTTTCACAATTGTCAAAATGCAAACTGATCCTCTCACTTCTGGCTCAAAGTTCTTCCATGGCTCTATCCTAGATCTATTGCATCTAATATAAAATCCTAACTCTTCCAAAACTTACAAAGCCATGCATGATCTAACCTTTGCTTACCTCTGTAATTTTATCTCTTCCTATTCTCCTTCTTGCCTTCCAGGACTTTTCCACCCTAAGGACACTTGTTTCCTGTTTCTACCTATTCCAGGTTTGGTTCTCCTGGAAATAAACGCTGAGGCAGTCTAGCACATAGGGTGTTTATGAAGGGATCAACACCTCAACTCTGTTGGCCTCTCCTCCTCACCTCTCAGTCTGCCTTGAGCTGAACAGAACAACTACAAATCCAATCACCTTTATTTCAAGGAGTGTTGTTGACTGAGGTGCCATGGAATCCTAGATTATCCTTCCACTTGAGGCTGAGTTCCACTCTATTCTTTCAAAAACAATTTAATTTTTGTCTCATTCTAAAAATAAATCACATACACTTTGTAAAAAGTATGGAAAGTAAACCTTTCAAGAAGCAAGGCTGAAGAGGTAGGAAACTCAAACAGGCATGTGCAGAGGGAGAAGTCCAAGCAGCAGTGCCAGCCCAACTAAGGCCTTGGGGCACTCTGGAGTTAGAATGGCCCTTCAGGTCTGCTCCAAGTTGGAACAAAATGGTCACCCTTTGTATCTCTATCATCCATCGGGGATCAATGGACATGGGCATAGCCTTGGGAAGGGTGTTTCTCTGTGGCTGAAGCAGCCCCTATAGGAACTGTCAGCTGGAGGCTGTTTGCAGGCAGCACTTCTAGCAGTTGGGACAGCAAGACTTTTCTTAAATGGAGGGTTATTGGTTGAATTGTGTCAGTCAAAAATGATATGTTGAAGTCCTAACCCCCAGTACCTCAGAATGTGGGCTTATTTGGAAATAAGGTCTTCACAGAGGCAATCAAGTTAAAATGAGGTTACTAGGGTGGACCTAAGGCCTAATCCAATATGATTGGTGTCTTTACAAAAAAGGAGAAAATTTGGACACAGACACAGACATTGCATAGAGGAAAGATGATGTGACGAGCAAAGCAAAAACACCATGTGAAGGCAGAAGACAAGCCAAAGAGCACTAAAAATTGCTGGCAAACCACCAGAAGCTAGGGAAGGGGCATGGGAAAATTATTTTCCTCACAGCCCTCAGAAGGAATCAATCCTATTGACACCTTGATCTTGGACTTCCAACCTCCAGAACCACAAGAGAATAAATTTCTGTATTTTTAGCCACCCGGTTTGTGACAATTTGTTACTGCAGCCCTAGGAAATGAATACAAGGAGCTTTAGGCGGCACACTACCTCATCCTGCATGCCCCCATATGCTCTATGGAGATGATATGCTGAATGTTTTATCTTCAACTACTCTCTCTCACCTCTCTTGGTCATTCGAATGGTTGTCTCTGTGTCTGCTAAGGTGGTGTGGTAGGGTTGATGCCTCCTAGCTGTTTGTCAGTCAACCTGGTACTGGAACTCTATGCTCCCTGAGGCAAATGTTCCACTTAAATCGGTTAGTGAATTACCATATCTCCAGAGTCTGTCATCTAGTAGGTGTTCAGTGAAACTGTGCTTGTGGACAAATAAATTAATTGATGTTGAATATTCATGTGCATCTGAATACTCAATTACGTCTGAAAGTCAACTAACTAGTTGCTTTGTGGAACAGGGCTGTAATCAGACTTGAAAGAAACTTGTCAAGTTAAGAAGCTCAGAATAGAAAGGTATCTGTCCTACAGTAGCGGTGTCAGGGGCCAGGAATGAGCTGAGGAATCTTGAAACAAGACCACATAAAAGGCAAATTTTTAAAAAGTCAGATCAAAGCAATGACTAAGAGCCAGGTGTGAGGAATAACATGAGAATATGGAAATACACAGATACCAGAGTACAGCACATCAGGAGTCACACCCAGGCAGGTAACCGAGAATTGTATTTTCCAAAGTAAGGAAGTTAATCAGAAACCAAAAAGGTCAGGAGATTCTGTGTGTCAGGAACAGAGTCAGCAAATAGAGCACACAAGCAGAAATTGAGACTTTTGTATACTTGAAACTGAGGCAGTCTTTTGCCTAAGCCAGAAAATAAAAGACCATAGGCCTTGAAGTCAGACTTTGATCCTTATATCAGCTCTGCCATTTGCTAATTGGGAGACCTAAGGTAGAGAAATTTTAAAACACTTCTGAGTCTCAGTTTTCTCTTGGGCAATATGCATATAAAAATGGATATCTCACTGACGATACTTATCAGCTGTGACTCACCTTCCTTTATGTGCTTCCTGCAAAGTTCAGAGCTTTTTGTTGGACGTCATGTACATAGTAGACAAAAAGAAAAAAAAACTTCAGGAAAATTGTGTGAAAAACAAATTAGTGGTAATGCAATATATCAAGGCAAGGTGTTGGCAGCTCCTTCCAAGTAGAGAATGTTATCAAAACCAAACTGGGGTTCACTCTCCCAGTACAGCAAAGCCAAACACTACATCAGGATTACAGTGAGAAAAAAATAGGCCTTTTTGCAGGGCACCAAGCAAGGAGAATCAGGCAGCAATGCTTAAGACCCAAACTCCCCAGTGGCTTACAAGTAAGGGTTTTTAAAGGTGGGAAGATAGAGGTTACAGGATAAGTCTTAAGTCAATACACAGAGGCTATACATTGGTTTGACCTAGAAAGGCAGAACGTCTTGAAGCAGGGACCCACAAGTCATAGGTGATTTGCGATTAATTAAAAAGGTGATGCTCTGTCTAAAAATTTGGGATCAGCAGAAAAGAATGACACCTCTGGCTCATAGGCATGGCCTGCTCCAGCCCCCTCAGGAAGACATTTAGAACAAAGAACAGTGTTCAGAGTTCAGTCCCCAGTTTCCCCTTACCTGAGGTCTACATGACAGCAGTTCCATTTGGTGGAGGGAGGATAGGTTTCTGAAAAACAGCTCATAGACATGTTAAGATGTTATTTTAGTTTATACAAGGAGCGAGACACTCCCTGACTCTAACTTCCTTGGCTATTGTTTTACATTACCATTACCTTCTTGCTTATAAAGTTGTTCATTTACTTTTCAGAGTTAGTTAAGTGTCTGGAATTTCCTTTTAAAGAAACTCAGGATTTTCCTTTATTTCCATGCTTAGGGAGGATTGCAGGCCCCCAAAAGGAGTCCCTGCTCTGTCTCAAGAAGCTGCCCTCAGTGACTTTTCTGTCTGAGGGAACCTGAACTCAAACCAACCCACAGTGGTTCTAGTACAGGCCCCATTCTAAGAGCCTGGAAGAAATATACTTTCTAATATATTACGACATATCTCTTCCTTCTCTCCATCCTAATGCTTCTAAAACCTCCATGCTACTTCACATGTGCCTGCGCCTCATGACCAGGTAGCATATTTGTATTCTTCACAGCATCTAGCACATTATCTTGTACATAAAAGGCTCAGTAAATGCTAAATTACGAAATGCTGTTCCTGTTGTATAAGTTCCTATTTTACAAGCCTCTGTGGCAACAGCTGTTACAATATCAAGAGCATTTTTTAAAAAATAGCACCTCTACTTTCACTTCCGGTCAAGTTGGACTAACAAGGGCTATGTTTACTCTCCCTCCTAAAACAACTAAAAACTGAAAAACTATATGAAACAATGAGTCTCTCCAGATACCAGACATCAGGCAATGGAGAACAATGACTCATTCCGAAGAGACAGGAAACAAGGTGAGTCCTATAATTACTATAGTTTATTGCTTGGAGAAAGATTCCAGGCTACAGGGTAGTCACCCTGAGTTGAGAAAAAAGAACAAAGAATCCAGGAAGGCCTCAGGTTGCTAGAGTCCCCTAGACAGAATACCAGATGGGAAAGAAGGGGACACAGAGAGAGCTCTGGAGATTTGCAGATGGATGCCTTCCAGTGTTTAGCTGAGTACCGATCTGCATGTGCTTATGAAGAAACTACTCAAGTCCAAGTTCCCACCAGAGTGGAAAACCTCATACATGCTATGGAAGGCTAAATAATGACTCTAAAAAATGTCTGTGCCCTAATCGCCAGTGTTACATGAAGAAAAGGACTTGTAGGTGTGATTGCATTGAGAGGTCTTGAGAAGGGGAGATTATCCTGTAGTAATCTGGGCGGATCCAATGTAATCACAAGGGTCCTTCTAAGAGAGAAGCAGGAGTGTCAGAATGAGAAGAGATGTGACAATGGAAGTAGAGTTGTGGGCGGGGGGGAGGGGGTGAGGAGGAGGGAGAAAGTGAGCGATTAGAGGATGCTATGTTGCTTCCTTGGAATCTAGAGGAAAGGTCCACAAACCAAGGAATGCTGGCAGCTTGTAGAAGCTGAAAAAGGCAAGGAAACAGCTTCTCTCCTCAGAGCCTCCAGAAGGAACCAGCCCTGCTGACGTTTGATTTTAGCCCAGTTTGACTGATTTTAAACTCCTGACCACCAAAACTGTAGGATAATAAAATCATGCTGGGCCGGGCTCGGTGGCTCAGCCTGTAATCCCAGCACTTTGGGAGGCCGAGGCGAGTGAATTGCCTGAGCCTGCGGGTTCGAGACCCGCCCAGGCGACTTGACAAGACCGCGTCTCTACTATACAAAAAAAAAAAAAATTAGCCGGGTGTGGTGGCACATGCCTGTAGTTCCGGCTCCTTGGGAGGCTGAGGTGGAAGGATCGCTGGAGCCCAGCAGGTCGAGGCTGCTGTGGCCGTGAGCGTGCCACTGCACTCCAGTCTGGGAGACAGTGTGAGACTCCAACTCAAAATAAAATAAAATATAAAATAAAATAAAATAATAAAGCTGGCTTAAGCCTAAATTTGCAGAACTTTGTAATAGCAGCAACAAGGCAAGAAAAATAAAAACTGTCTAGATAAAAAGCACTTTTTATTTGTAGGCAGCGTGATCAAATGTGAGCAACCATGAGAAATTTCCAAAACCCTAGTAAGTATTGGTCAGTGAGTTTAGTAAGGTTATAGGATAGAAGATCAATATTCAAAAGTTAATTATATGTCTATGCTCTAGTAAAGAACAATTAAAGAGTAAAACCAATACAATAATAGCTGAACACTGTAAACAACAAAACATTGCTGAATCTAGAGAAGACCTTAAAAAATGAAGACATACTATGTTTTACCTATTAGTCTACTCAATAATAAGAAAAATTTTTTTAATAAAAATGAGCAAAAGATTTAAACAGACATTTCAGCAATTAAGATGGTGAATGACAAATAGCTCATGAAAATATGTTCAACATCATTAGTAATTATGAAAATGCAAATTAAAGTCATAACAGGATATTGCCACATACCTATTAGATATCTAAAATTAAAAAGATCAACCATATCAAATATTGGCAAGAGTGTAGAGCTACAGGAACTCATATACTGCTGGTGGCAATGTGAAATAGTACAACCCCTTTGGAAAACTATTTGACATTTTCTTAGAATGTTAAACATGTACTTACCATATGACCCAGCTATTCTACTCCTAAGTATTTACCAAGAGATATGAAAGCATATGTCCATGTAAATATTTGTGTATAAATGCTTATAGCAGTTTTATCTGTAATAGCCCCAAAGTGAAATCAATCCAAATGTCCACCAACAGATGAATGGATGAATAAAATTTGGTATATTCATACAATGGAACGCTACTCAGTAAAAAAGGAAATAAACAAAATGAACTTTTGACACAAACAACATGGATAAGTCTCAAAATAATGGTGCTGAGTGAAAACAAAAAGCCAAACAAAAAGAGTACATATTGCATGATTCTATTTGCATTAAATTTTAGACACTGCAAACTAATCTATAATGGCAGGAAGAAGATCAGTGGTTGCCTGGGGATAGGGTTTTGGGAGAGTGTGGGGAATGGCATGATTATGGATTACAAAGGGGCATGAGAAAACTTTTGGTGATGATATATATGTCCATTATCTTGATTGTGGTAATGTTTTTACAGGTATATGTATGCATATGTCAAAACTTATAAAATTGTACACTTTAAATACTTGAAGTTAATTATATGTCAATAAAACTGTTGAAAAACATAACACCTCAAGATAATGTAAGAGAAGAACCCATTTATAAAATAAAGAAAAAATTAAATACTTTAGAGTAAATTCAACATGAAACTTGCAAATTCTATATGTGGAAAAATGGGTTTTTTTAAACATATTTTTTATTATAAAATTGTGGGTTACAGTTAAGGGTTAGGTATACAAATGTGCATCGTTCAGGCACCCTTGTTGATAAGGGGTGTCTCCCCAGAAAAATGTTAAACACTCCTGAAAGACATAAAAGTAGACTTGAACAAATTAGATGATATCCATTTGTTTTTGAATATGTTCAACAAAATAACAATGGCATTACTCCCTAAGTTAATTTAGAAATTTAATGCAATCTTAATATAAATAAGTTACCTTATGGAGTTGGAAAAGTTGATACTAAAGTTCATTAGGAACAAAACTCCAAGAATAGGTAAACACTGAGAGGAAAAAAAAACTGAAGGAGAAAGACTAGCTTTATTGGCTGATAAAACATGTTTTAGGAGTCTATAATTAGAACAATACAGTACTGGCACATGAATAGAAAAATAGATCAGTGAAATAGAATAAACCTTCTGTCCATAAATAGACCTGATTATATATTAAAATTTAATATCTAATAAAGGTCTGACTCAGTAAATCACTGGGGTAAAGATGGACTTTCAAGTAAATGGTACTGAAACAATGGAATAGCAATTTTGAAAAAGACAAAAGTACAAACACTCCTCATACCATAAACACCATCCATAAAAATAAACTCCAATGGATCAAGAATCTAAATATAAAAATGAAATCACATAAGTACTATAAGGAAACATGAATGTTTATTCTTGGTGTAGGGAAAAGCTTTCTAACTATGACTCAAAATAAAGAGTGAGTATGAGAAAAGATCACCAAATTTGACTACATAGTATTTAAATATTTTTGCATGTCACAATGTCCACTAAGTCAAAAGATAACTGTCAAACTGAAAGAAATATTCACAACATATACCACAAAAGCTAATATCCTTAATTTAAAAATTATTTAAAATTAGAGACAATTTTCAAATATACAGTGCATTTATATATAATTATTATGTGTCAATTAAAAATAAAATTAAAAATAAATTAATGAAAATATCTTTTAAGGAATCAAGGAAAAGTATTTTTTAAGGAACAAAAAACAGCCATAGAAAAATGGTAAAAAGACATGAACATACAACTAACAACAATAGCAACTACCACTGTATATAAATATATGTATGCATATACGTGTGTGTGTGTGTATATATATATATGCATGGTTCTCAAATATATAAAAATATTCCAACTAACTCGTAATTAGAGAAATGCAAATTAAAAAGTATGGCACCACATTTCTTTCCTATGGGAATGCAGGCACTCTCATACATTGCTGGAATGCAAATTAGTATAATCCTTCTGGAGAAAAATTTAGCAATACCTAACTAAACTATGTATGCACTTAGTATTTGACCCAGCAATTCCAATACTAGGAATCTAGTTTAAAGTTACACCTCCAGCAATACAAATACACACACACACACACACACACACACACACACACACACACACACGATTATTCACTGCAGCATTGTTTATAATTGCAAAATATTAGAAATGACCTAAATGCCCATACATAGGAGACAGGTTGAATAAACTATGGTATATCCACACAATGGAGTGCTATGCATCTGTTTAGAACAAAAAAAAAATTTTAAAAACAGGAAAAGAATGACTAAGATCTCTATGAACTGATTTAGAGTGGAAATATCAAAGTGCAAACGAATATCTATAAAATGCTACACCTCTAATGAGGATATAAGAAAATACACACATATCTGTTCGTTTGTGCAAAATAAATATAGGAAAGGTAAGCCAGAAGCTAAAGTGTTTTGTTTCCTACATGGAATGTTCAGCAAAAAGGGGGAATGGAAATGGATTAGAAAAGATGAACAGAGAGTTACACTTCTCTGACTATACATTTTGTGTATAGCTTTGACTCTTAGAAACATAATAATGTTTTACATATACTCCTCCCGTCAATCACTGAAATAAACCAAGATGCAAGGACAACCTAAAATGGAATACAAACAATAATAAATAAACCAAACTGTATTACAAATAAATAAAATAGCACACTGAATAGGATAAGGAAGAAAAGTCTTAATCTAAGTATCCTTGGAAATGAGTATTTGGACTGGATATTGTAAAGCTAAACACAAACAAAACTGCACTATACAGATATTATACTCTAGTTAGTAAACCTAGTTCTCACAGGCATATGAGTAGGTAATTCTGAATCTATTTTATAGGAAATCTAGAGTTGAATAAATGATTAAATATATTTTAGATAATGAGGGCTAGGTTTCTCACTCTCAGAGTTCCAAATAAGGAAAGTGATAGAATAAACCTTGGGGTATTGAATTGGAATTGGAAGTATCAGAAGGGACTTGTGGTTTTTAACATAGATAGATAGATTAGACAGGTAGATAGATAACAAAATAATGGCAGATATGTGTGGATACATAGGTTAGTATACACACATATATTTCCTAGCTCTGTTTACTGAAAGATCCTAGAAGCAGTGATACCCCAGTAGCAATAAGCACAATTAGAGTCCAGATCTTGGTTTCTAAAACACCATTCTCCAATAAAAGGAGCAGGGCTCCTTGGAGAAGTGGTTGATTCCAGGGCAGAGGCAAGAAAACTGCAAGATGAGCTTGGAACATTTTGTGGTGCCAAAAATTAGGATATGCTCAGAAAAGGATAAGGGGTATGTCAAAAGGACATAGGACCCAACCTAAAGAAGCTCTCAATGGCCAAAGATAGAAAAATCTGAGAAATGAAATGATTAAGGGGTGTTGAATAATAAACAACAAAATAAAATAAATATCCATGAGTTTATACTGACAAAAAACAAAAAATTAAATATAGAAATAAGATAATGAGAATTGACCTCTTTCCCCTACTGAAGAATGCCAATTCAAAAGATCTGTGAAGAATGAAAGAATGTGAAATCTCCATGTGGCAAACACCACAGTAATAATTGCTGCCAGCACAATCCACTGATGGATACTAAATTCAATGGGCAAAAATTTGAGGAGAAACAGGACATTAGCATAGTCTAAAAATATCTGTCTCAAGATATTTCTCAATTCCAAAGGGAAAAATAGTAAGTTTACAGTAGAGAAACTTGGCAGACACCACCTTAACCAAGTAATCAAGGTTAACATCTCTAGTAATAAGACATATTGGCATCATGTACCCATGATATGATGCAATAAGGAGAACACAACATAATGTTTATACTATTCTTGTTAAAAAGACATAACCTCAAACTAATAATGAGAAAACACTTAAAAGCCCAAATTAAGGACAGTCTACAAAATAACTAGCCAGTACTCTTTGAAAGTTTTGTGGTTATAAAAACAAAGAAAGACTGAGGAAGTCACAGATTGGAGGAGACAAAGTACACACAACAATGATAACACAACCTGGGATCCTGAAACAGAAAAAGGTCATTTGGGAAGAAAACTAGTAAAGCTGTTAAAATTCAAATGTGCTCCATAGCTTGATTAATCATATTGTACCAACATTAATTTCCCAATCTGGATAATTGTGCTATGCTTATAGAAGATGTTAACATTAGAAGAAATTGGATCCGGGCTCGGTGGCTCAGCCTGTAATCCTGCGCCTTGGGAGGCTGAGGTGAGTGGATTGCCGGAGCCCACGGGTTCGAGACCCGCCTGGGCAAGCGAGACCTCATTTCTACAATAAATCAAAAAATTAGCCGGGCGTGGTAGCGCGCGCCTGTAGTTCCAGCTACTCGGAAGGCTGAGGCGGAAGGATCGCCGGAGCCCAGCG
>CAUYQG010039124.1:0-26365 GCA_963574415.1 Tarsius wallacei | reverse complement strand
TGGAGAAATGTGCACTTGGAAACTTTCTTGAGACATTTCAAGGACTGTAATTCGGGACTTTGAACTAACACTATCATTTTTGGCTCTATGATAAAGATTCATTAACTGAAAGTAGATGGTGTTCTTGGCTTGTCTGTCGCTTCTACACCGCTAGATGGTGGTAACTTTTAAAGCATATGTACGTGAAGGAATTTTCTTTGCCTTGCCCCTTTGCGAATGGTATATAAGCTCTGTGTTAACTAACATTAAATTGGCATTCTGTCCAGAAGCAGGTGTCCGTCTATATCATTTCGTCGTAAGTTCCGTTCATTCGCCTATCGTCCCTCCTTCAGGAGACCCCAGACGCGGCGAGGGCAGGACCCCGGCAAGTTACAAATAGCTTTGGATGAGCATTCTCATCCTCTTATTGTATTGTTGAGAGAGTGCACGAGCCACTGGACAGCACGTCTTGTGTCCTGATTCATAGAATTTTGGTCCTTGCCTCAAGCTGAGGCAGCCTGAGTGGCGATTTCAAATGTGTCATGAAGTTTCCCAGCCAAATTCCTCCTGCACCAACTTGAAAACTTGCTATAAAAATAGCCCATACCGAGGGAGCCTGACCTGTGACAAAGATTTCCTAGCTGGGAGCAGGAACTGAAAGGCTGTTGTTTTCTTTTTTAAAAATCTGCTTTAATGTCTCTGTGATGTGGATTTGCTTTTAAGACTGTGTTTTAAAAGTCACCCTTGTACTTAAGTCTCCTTTTGAGAAGGAAATTCCTCAATTCTTGGTGCCTAAATGGGTTTAATACTGAGCTAGATATAAGGTTTAAAGAAAACAAAAGAGAGAGCCCTATCTTTTGTTTACTCAGGGGGAAAAATTTGAGTACAGTTATCTCTCTAGGAAATTTGGAAGATCTCTAAGAAAACCTTGGTGGTTAAGTACTCTGGGGTCGGTCTGTGTTCAAATCCTGACTTCAGGATCTTTCAGGACTTAGGAAAGGATCAGTTTACTGTTTTGAGGCTCTGAGTGCACTCTATTTGCTGGAAATAGAGGGGGTAGGACCAGAAATAGCAAGCAGGGTACACATTTTGTGGTGTATTTTAAGTTTCCTTTTTACAGTTGAGCAAACTATGATGCAATAGGATTATCTATTCACCAGGTAATAATATAATTTATTATGAAATATTAACACACAGTCAGGGCTGGTAATGAGACACAGTTTTAAAATTCAGACTTCATTCCTGTCAGTGTGTCTCTGGGACTCTGTATATAACCTCATTAGGCACTAACGTCAAAGGTCTAAATCTGAGGCCTTTGATGAATGTAATATTGGGGCCAATGTCCCTTCTGTCTCTGCCTGTGACATTCACTTCCTGGCCCTGCCTGCTACCAGCTGGGTGACCTTGGGCAGGGTGCTTAACTTCTCTTGGTATCACAGTCCCAATTTATAAAATGCCACACTGGCACCTATCTCATAGCATGGTTTTGGAGCATTCCAAGAAGTAACCCATAGTGACTCTTTGGTTCTGTATTTGGCATTAGTAAATGCTCAGTAAATATTAGCTAGAGTTGGTCACTATTATTAGAGCTAAGACTCAATGACTTGGCCAAAGTTCACTCAGTTGGTCAGTGTGAGTGAGTCACTGCCACACCCCAAGAGTATTAGATCTCTGTTTGTTCATTCAAAACCTGTATATTGAGTGCCTACTTTTGGTTTTTAAAAAAATTTGTTTCACAAATACTATTTCTGTATTCTAATTAGGAAACAAGCAAGAAGCAGAAAAAACACATCATTTATGATCCCATGTATCACAGGCCTTCGATATTAGGTAAATGCAACATACTTTCTTCTTTTTTGTCTCCATGAACCCTCTCTTAAAAAAAAAAATCAAGTTGAGGTCATAGCATATGTTCATTTTAAAGTCTCATGCTTTTTTTGTTTGTTTTTTTAACATGCTAACATAATATTCCCCGATTTCATTAAAAATTCTTTTTTTTTCAGTCGAAGTCTCACTGTCACTCAGCCTGGAGTGCAGTGGCACCCTCATGGCCACCGCAGCCTCTACCTGCTGGGCTCAGGCGATCCTTCCAAGTTGCTAGAACCACAGGAGAGCGCTATTACACCCAGGTAATTTTTTTATTTATTGTAGAGATGAAGTCTCATCAAGTTGCCTAAACAAGTGTCGAACTCCTGGGCTCAGGTAATTCTGTTGCCTCCACCTCCCAAAGTGTTGGGATTACAAGCATGAGCCACTGCACCCAGCTCAAAAATTCTTTATAGACATAATTTTTAATGGCTGCAAAAAATTCCAACTCTGAATGTACTGTCGCCTGATTCAGTTTCCTATTGTTGGGCATTGGGATGATTTCTGATTTTTTTGGTTTTGCTATTAATAAGTAAATTGAGGTGAATACTCTTGTATCAAGCTTGATCCTTATTTTAGACAACTTCCATCTCATTTCTCTTGTTTCTTGAGTGCTTCCTACAGGTCAGGCACTGTGTTGTGTGCTGGAAATAGAGGGGGTAGGACCAGGACAGGTGTGACCTTTGCTCTCACAAAGCTCGTATCCTAATGGTCAGGCAGATACTAAATGTGTAAAGAAACCCAATACTTGTAGATGGTGACGGGTACTACCAAGGGAAGAAATAGTGTGTGTGACAGAGAGGACCTGCAAAGGGCACTGGCCAGCTTTTTGGAGCAAGGAGGTCATGAGATGTGCCATGAAAATCTGGGCAGAAGCTGAGGTGAGGCAGACAATGTGCCTAGGACCCAAATAATGCTGGGAAGGACTCACTCGCAGGCTTGTGCAAGTGCAAAGTTAGCATTTGCATGACCCTGAGAGTGGGTGCTTCCTTAAATTTTGCACCCTAGGAGCCACAGTCACCTTGCTGTTCCAACCCTGCTAGGAACAAATGTAGGAAAGGCAGTCCAAGTGGAGGGAACAGCAAGTACGAAAGTCCATGAGGCTGGAGAGGCCTGGTGTATTCCAGGAACAGAAACCGGGTCCCTGGGACTGGAGAAATGTAAATGAACCAGAGAGGCAGAACCACTAAAAGCAGGGAGAAAAATTATCTATCTATCTATCTATCTATCTATCTATCTATCTATCTATCTATCTGTCTATCTATCTATCTATCTATGAGTCTGAGTCTTACACGCTCACAGCCACTGCAGCCTCGACCTGCTGGGCTCAGGTGATCCTTCTGCCTCAGCCTTCCAAGTAGCTGGAACCACAGGCATGCTCCACCATGCTCAGCTAATTTTTTTATTTATTGTAGAGATGAGGTCTTGCCCAGGCTGATCTTGAACCCCTGAGCTCAGGCAATCCTCTTGCCTCCATCTCCCAAAGTGCTGGGATTATAGGCATGAGCCATTGCATCCGGCGAAAATTTATGTTTTCAAGTTTTGAGAGTTGCTCATATTTGATATATTTTTAAAACATATTCAAGAAATGGGAAAAACTGGTCTTCCAATTATTCCCCAGTGGTTTAGCATTATCTTTCTTTTTTTCTTTCTTTTTTTTTCTTGAGTCAGAGTCTCACTCTGTTACCCAGGCTGAAGTGCAACGGCATGAGCATGGCTCACCACAGCCTTGATCTTTTGTACTCTGGCTATCCTTCTTCCTGAGTCTCCTGAGTAGCTGGGACTACAGGCGAACGCCACCATGCCCAGCTAATTTTTTTATTTTTATTTTTTGTAGTGATGAGGTCTTGCTGTGTTGCCCAAGCTGGTTTCAAACTCACAGGCTCAAGCAATCCTCCTGCCTTAGCCTCCTAAAGTGCTGGGAGTACAGGCATGAGCCACCATGCCCAGCCCTAGTATTGTCTTGATAACCCTCACATGTTTGGAGGTAGGGTTGAAAAAGCACTGATAAGTTTTTCAGTGCTTATGAGCTCTGAAGTAGTGGTTCTCAACCATCAGAATCTCCTGAAGAGGCTTAAAAAATACCGATGCCAACCCTGGGTAACACAGCGAGACTTTGTCTCTACAAAAAATAAAAAAATTAACCAGGAGAGGTGGTGCACGCATATAGTCCCAGCTATGTGGGAGGCGAGGCAGGAGGATCACCTGAGCCCAGGAAATCAAGGCTGCGGTGAGCCATGATTGTGCCACTGCACTCCTGCCTGGGCGACAAAGTGAGACCCTGACTTAAAAAAAATTACTGATACCTACACTGAAAGATTCTGATTTGATCGGTCCGGGATGTTTGCAATGTAGGAAAGAACAGATTTTATAGCCTCTTGTAGGTTCTTAGTAATGATGAGTCTGGATTTTATTCTAAGAAAAATGGGAAGCCATTGATAAGTTTTAATTAGGATAGTGGCATGATCTGATTTTTATTTTAAGAAAATCACTCTGACTGTGGTGTGGCAGATTTCCTTAGGATAGATTCCCAGACATGGAATTATTGGGAGAAAGGGTATTCATAATTTTAAGTGTTTGGATACACACTATTATTATATTGCTTTCCAGGAACTTTCTGCCAAATGACACTTTCTCACCTTCTGTGTCCTCACTCCACCCCCTTGTCAATACCGAGTCTTTTTAAGGGTTAATTTTTTTCTATGGCAAAAATGAAGGAAAAAAAAGACAAACACTTGTTTTAGCAACTGGACACAATCTCTGCCACTACCCTTCACTTTTCTTCTTCTCTGTTGGTCTATGTATTGTCCAAATAGCCATATGCTTCAGAAAATTACAGATTTGATTTCTAGCTAACATTTCTGAATTGCTTACTGTGTGGCTGGCACTGTGTAAAGCACTTCCCATTCAGTACTTCTATTAACCCTCTCAGCCTCCTTAAGAAAGCAGTACTATTATCATCATCTCCATTTTACTGTGAGGAGCTTGAAGACAGGGCATGGCAGCTCACACCTATAATCTTGGCACTTTTGAAGGCCAAGGTGGGAGAATAGCTCGAGTTCAGGAGCTTGAGACCAGTCTGGGCAGCACAGCACGACCTCATCCCTACAAAAAAAAAAAAAAAAATAGTTAGACAGGCATGATAGCACATGCCTATAGTTGCCAACTACTCAGGAGGCTAAGGCGGGAGGATTGCCTGAGCCCGGGAAGTTGAGGCTGCATTGAGCTTTGATTGTGCAACTGCACTCCAGTCTGGGCGACAGAGTGAGACTCTTGACTTAAAAAAATAAAAAATAATTAGGAGCTTGCCAACACTCCCTCCTCTTGTAAGTGGGGGAGTCAGAATTTGTCTTCCTTGAATTACTTTGCTGTTGATTTGTAATTTGAAAAGGTTAAAAGGACTCCCGAAATTTTTCTCAGGTTTGTAAGGTTATGGTTACTTTTCCACTAATCATTTTGGAATTTGAATATTTGACATAATTTGGTCACTGTGCCATTATTGCAATCAACTATTTAAGGAAGTCAGAATCATGAATTAGCCACATCAACGATTTGTGTGGGGACTCCAAAGAGGAGGGAGCATCAACTCACATGGAACATAAAAAGTAAACGATCTTGGTGGCATGTGCCTGGAGTCCCAGCTACTTGGAAGGAGCATCACTAGGAGTTTGAGGCTGCGGTGAGCTATGATTGTGCCACTGCACTCCAGCCTGAGTGAAAGTGTAAGATCTCTTTTCCAAAAATTAATAATAATAATAATAATACATAAATAAATAAAATTAAAGGATCTGAGGAAAACAGATCCAAGAAATCTCAGAACTTACAATTAAGAAAAAGCTTTGGTTGGGAGAGGGACATTTCTAGTCAGAATGAAAAACAAGTTTACAAGTTGGTGAGAGAAAGAGATTTCTCAAACATAAATATTTCAGACATTTTTTTGGGTAACAGATCCAGCTTCCTCACCCCTATTCATTAAGATCTTTGAGGGCAGGGGTTGGGTTTTGATGACTGTCCTGTCCCTAAATGCTTGGTTAATAGGACCTCAGTACATTTTGCTGAATGGTAAATGAAAGAATAAATTATGCTTAGTCGGTACACTAAAAATATACGTGAAGACAATGTTTTGATTATTGCCTATGTCATTAAACATTAATTACAAACAAAAACAAAAATATCTTGTAGGATTAACAGTCTTCTAGAGGGGACCCTAACCTTGGCTCTTAACCCAGGAGGGACTTTTTCTAAGAGAATAAAAAAGAGGAAATGATAAACAGGGTGCATTCTTGTAGGTCCTCTTCTTCTGGTGGGGCCCCTCTTCTTATCCTTCCCTCAGCAAAAGGGAGGTGGTCAAGTGTGAGAGGAACTGGGGCAAATTTCAGGATGGAGTGTGCATATGTAGGATAGATCTCTCTTCATTCAATAAATGCATCTAATTTTATTAATTTTTTTTTTTAACACAGATGGGTGACCATGCTTGGATCTGACAAATTCCTAGAGTGAATTTCTGTGTTGAGTCAAATATAATCACCAGGTCGGAGAAGGAGTTTCTATTCCCCTGGGTGTGTGGGGGGAGGGGAGTGAAGAAAGAAGAGAGTTCATTTAAAATTCTGACTTTTCATCCTTTGGAACTGGAGGATCCTCCCTTAGTGAGGGATCGGTGGGCATAAACAAAGAGCCCAAGGTTGAGGGAGTATGTATGTCTGTGGAGATATCAACACCTCATCATCTTCAAGTGCTTTTGATAACAATTTTTAATTACACAAGTGATATACAAAGGCTTTTTCTTTGCAACATAAAATGACAAGACCCCTTATACAGATAAGGTTAGGACACTTGTATGATGTGCATCTTGCCCATCTTTTAAAAGAACGTACATACATCCACGTTATGCATCAGATGCTTTAGTGAATTCTTTTCGGGGAGGAGTGTCAGAGGGAGACAGCGCTCAGGTTTGTCTTCTCTAGCTAGCTTCTTTCTACCACAGAAGGTGGCAAATGTTAGAGTAAGAGGATTTCAAAGCACATTTCACGTTGTAGGGTTGGCGGTGTTGAGTATCCCCTTCCTTTCACTATTTAGGTTTTTTGCATTGTGAAGAAATAGCCAAGGTGTGGCACATCTCAGGTGGGGGCTGGGAAGGTGGACATCCACCTCCTCTCGATCTTACTATTTTCACTTTTCCCCCCGCAGTAGATGGTGGGAAGGCGGGCGCGCGTGAACTCGAAGGGCACGCCTGTGTGCGCGCGCAAGCCGGAGCGACCCCCGCCCCACACTGCGGGTACTTGATTGGACGTCTGTTTACACCTGACTGCCCTGCCCCCGGGGGTCAGGTGCTTTCCAGGGAGTGCTAGGGAGGAGCGTGTGTGGGCGCGGTGGTGGAGATCCCCTCCCGTAGGATTCCCCGCAGCGGCGCCCGGACCTCGGCGCGGTCTGCTGGGAGTGGTGGAGCGCCTGGGGACGCAGGCGGGGGGGCGGTCTGCTCTCGGCCCCGCCCCGCCCCCGCCCCGCCCCCGCCCCTCGGAGCCGGCCCGCCCCGCCCTCCAGGCCCCGCCCCTCTCCCCAGGCCCGGCGGGCGCCGGCACCGCCCCTTGCTCCCAGCATGCCGTGCGGCAGCGGCAGCGCGGCGGGCGGAGTCGGGAGGCGGGGAAGCCGTGGCCGTGTGAGCGTGAGGAGCCGCCGCCACCGCCTCCTACTCGCCGTCCTCGTCCTCCTGGGCCCCGGCGTCGCGGGCCGCGCACGGCCGTGGAGGGGACGTCGCCTCCCCTTCCTCCGCCTCCTCCTCGCCGCGCCGCTCCCGCCTCCTCGTCCTGCGCTGCGGGCTCAGGCGGAACCCGGAACGGCCGTCCGCCTCCCCCGCCCTCCGCCTCCTCCTCCTCCGCCTCCGCCTCCTCCCTCGCCGCCTCCTCCTCCTCCTCTTCGGCTTCCTCCTCAGCCCCGGGCCGGAGCGGGGTGTCGGCGGCGGCCGGTTCGGGCGGCGACTCGCGCTTCTTCGGGCGGCGGCGCTTGGCCATGTCGTGTCGGGGAAGGTAATGAGCCGCAGAGCCCCGGGGTCTCGGCTGAGCAGCGGCGGCGGCGGCGGCACCAAGTATCCGCGGAGCTGGAATGACTGGCAACCCAGGTGGGTGACCCGCGCCGCGCCCGCCGCCGGGACCTCCCGGGCCCCGCCCGGGGCGGGCCGAGGCCTAGGGCCGTCGGGCGGGGAGGCGCGGCCTAGGCCCGCCACCCCCTGGGATCCGGGCGCGGCTTCCTGGGTCTCCTCCGCCCCGGCTGCGGGAGGAAGGCCGCTGGGAGCCGAGGCCTAGGTGCCTCCCCCTCCCTGCATTTCAGCCCCGGGGCTGGAGCCGGGTCCCGGGCTCCGGGCGGAGGCGCTGGCCCGGGGGCTGGGGAAAGGGGGAGGCTTTCCAGGGAGCACCTCCCCGCAAGTGGGGCTTTGAGTTGAGGGCTCCGGAGAGTCCCGGACTCGCCTGTTGCCCAGCGCGCTTCCTTGGTTCTTCACCCTTTCGGCCGCCACGTGAGAGACCTCCTTAACTGTGTTCCCTTCTGTGACCCCCACGTGTTAACATGCATATTAAAGAAAGCTCCAACAAACTCCAGCGAAGGCATCACTCTGACTTAAGGCAGGGCGTTAGTGGAGCATGAGGTGAGATTAAGTGACTTTTAGTGGGATCGGCCCACTCTGGTCTTGGGAAATGAAGTTTTCCCCAAGTGCGGGGGCAGTTACTCTGGCGAACGGCAGTTCGTGCCTGGACACCTGAGAGTGACTCCTTGGGCACTCACTCAGACGAGTAGAGAATTTTTTCTTGTGTGGAGGGTTTGATCGCTGTCCGCTTTGGGGCTTAGTTTGATTTGAATATGTTAGGGGCATTAGCTTTTACAATAAATTCAATTTTTGTGTCTCTCTGATTAATCATGGGACAATTGTGCCTGATTTAGGACTGATTTATTCTTACCTCGCTTATTAAATAAGTGCTTGTAGCTAGCATTCAGAGACTATTTGGAGTTAAACTCATCGCCCAAGAAAACTCCCTAAATTTATTTAAAAATGTTTTAAGAATAATTGAGTCGTGGAACTTTCATACTTTGGAGCACACTTGCATTATTATTGTCCAGAAACAGGCCAAATAAGTGTAAAACGCACAGTTGTTGGATGCCTTTTTGCTTCCTGGTAGTTGTTGTAGTTCCAGCTTGGAATTAATTTGGTAAAACGTTAGAATGTAACATTTTAAGACGATAGAAAAATCAGTACTTTGGCTAATGGATGATACACCTCTTATTCTGTTTAATAAGCCTTCTCAACTACTGTGTGTGTTGAGAACTGATGTATATAACTAGGTGACTTTAAAAATTAGCAACTGACTCTAGAACTGAGGTGCTTTGTATTGAAAAAGAAAAAAGTTGTTTGAAAAGCATGGCTTTGACTTCTTCTATACCACTTAGACTTTGTGAGTGCTTTAAATAAAATTAGTTGACTATTTTAAGCCTTTTTATCTGTAATTGGCATACTTCATTGTTTTGCCCTTTTGTTGAAATGTGTGAGATTTGATTTTACTTTTTGGCATTTAACAAATTAGATGGTTAATGAACTTGAATTTGACATTTGAGAGCGCTTCTTTAACAATGGGTTTTCCATTATTTTTAAATGTTGTGATCAGTGTAATTATATAAGAGAATCTAGTGACATTTTAGAACTTTCAGAAAAGAATAAATTGTAGTTTGGGTTTCTAAATAAATGGAGTAGAAAAGTTACAACCACACGCTGGGGTCACCTGACTTCATTGCTGAAAGGTATGAAGCCAAACGGTTTATGTAGTGTGGAATATGTGCATGAGCTATTAATAAATATTATCCATGCTGTTTCTTTCAGGTGCTTTCTTGGCTGTGCCTGGGGGTACTGGAGGGAGGATGTAAGCTTTCTTTGAAGCTTTGCTCCGTAACAAAGTCTCAGAACCTAATGCCTAGGTAGATGATACTGTGAGATGCATTTGGTTACAGAGAGTAACAGTTTGTTAGGGTGTTGGAAATACTTGATTTTCTCTGGTATAGAGGGAACAGGGAAGTATGGACATACCCCACAGCATAACTTGATTTGTTTGTAAGATTGTCATGGTTGATTTATTAGTCAATAAAAAACTCAGGTGTTTGTCAAGTCATAAGTTTTCATAAGTTAAACTTGAGGCTGTTATTCTGTCCCCTATTGTCTTCAGAAAGATGACAGACTCCAGGTAACTGACAGAATGGAGCTTGATTTTCCCTTTCGCTAAATGAAGGTTTAAAACACCCTCAAATGCAGGTGCACACTCTTTATGGTTCATTTGAATCATTTTGTCTAAAAAAAGTTTTTTTGTCTGTGTGCACGTGCACGTGGAGTCTCACTTTGTCACCTAGGCTGGAAGGCAGTGGCATGCTCAAAGCCACCCTAGCATTGACCTGCTAGGCTCTTGTAATCCTTCTACCTCAGCCTTCCAAGTAGCCAGAACCACAGGTGCATGCTACCACATTCAGCTAATTTTTAAAAATTTATTGTAGAGATGAGAGCTCACCAAGTTGCCCAGGCAGGTCTCGAACCCGCGGGCTCAGGCAATCCACTCGCCTCGGCCTCCCAAAGTGCTGGGATTACAGACTGAGCCACCGAGACCGGCCCCAGTTGTCTTTTTTAAAAGAAAGAACTCACAACCAGATATATGCACTGTGATTCCTGCTGTTGTTGGGAAATCAGAACGTCATCCAAGAGTTCAACTAAGTGATTTAAGTTTGTTACAATGAAGGAAGCAGTTATCTCGCAGGTAAGGGAGGCTTGGTGGCTTTCATGGTGTAAAAACAAGTATGTATTAATTAATTCTCTAGAAGACACAATGTCATTTGAACTCTGCTATTTTTTAAAGCGTCATATTCACTATAATAGTTTCCTCTTTGTAAATTGCTATCAGTTGCTTCCTGCTTATTAATAGGCACTCACATGAGAAAAAAACAGCAAGGAGTGGATTCTCACTTCAGTTGATTTTTTAACTCTTTGTACACTGTATCAAAAACAATCACGTCTCCTGTTTCATGCAAAAAGGCAAAATAAGGAGTATTCTTAAAATGACTTTGCAAGATGTGCTTTATTTTAAGTCAGCCCTCAACCCCAGCTACATAGGATCAATTGTTTTACATAGTCTAGCCCATTCAATGAGTCTTGTCAGAAACTGTATTTTAATATGGAATGAAAATTACAATTTCAATCATAAATTTTTCATGCTACATTGTCATTTAATGAAGAGGTTGTATTACCAATAATAATAATTTAAGAAAAGGCCATTTTTTATTTCCCCAAGCTCAATATACATATTTCTTTCATAATTATGAACTTAAAAAACCCGTCTCTGATGTAAAAATGTGAATTGGAATATGTAAACTCTTTGATAGACCTGAAAAACAGGAAGGGAAATGTCACATACTGGAAAAACCATTGCCTTAAATCATGGACATGGAAAAATCATGGGAATGGAAAAAGCACATGATTGGGGCGGGAAAGGCAGAAGAGCGGTCCTGACCTTGGTTACTAAAGAGTTACAGTCAGAGTATTCCAGATCCAACGGAGTTGGCCAGTCTCATCTTTCAGTCTCACATCCGTTTTCATGGGGAGAGGGTCTTCACAGCCCTCTGAAGCAGAATGGTGGTCCTCAGCAAAGCCAGTCACGACTGGACCCCAACAAAGCAGGTGTCCACATAATTTGTTTTGCTGCTTTTTTTGTTTGTTTCCTGAGAAGTCACTGGTGTTTAATGGAAAGATTTCTCATTAGTCTTCAGTTATGATAAGGCAGTAAGAGTATCACTAATGTTATCTTTTTGCTTAGAATGAGGCTTTTCCTCCCACGGGCATCTTCATGGGCCATCAGTTCCCCCTCTCTCTTTGCCCCTAGAAACACGTGTAGGAGTTGTCAGTTTCCTATTGCTGTCGCACATTTCGAGTGTGCTGAAGGCTCATCTAGTCTCATCACAGCAGCTTCCCCAGCCGTGATGGAGCTGTATATTGCATTGTAGCATCTCTCCAGGAAGGGTGTGGTCCTCGCAGAGTAAAACACGGGGGTGTCTTTCCTTCTGACTTCTATTTCTCTGAGGGATGGAACCCATAAGTGATTCCTTCCCATAGTCAGCCCAAATACAAGACACTGTTGACTAAAACATAAAGCAAGTAGCCCTGATTCCAGAGAAGTGGAATTACAAATAACGTTTTCAACAGTGCCTTAACTTGCAAAAGGTAGCTTTCACTGCAGAAGGAACTCAGCTCCTTTCAGCCACCTGTCAGAAGAGAAACCATTTCCATCGAACTAGAAATGCTTAGCTCTTAGGAGAATATTGTGCTTTTTTAAAAAAGTTCCAATGTTTACTTTATTTGCAGTGTGTGTCCTAGGTTTCAGTTGGTTTTCTCTCTAGTCCATTTGATCATTGTTTCTGGTGAACGGTACAGGAATATTAATTTGGCATAGAGGTCCTCTTCTAGTTCCAGTTCCCCTGTCTCTCGCACTAAAAAAATATCTGTGCACAACTTCAAAATTCGATCCACATTCGGAAGCTCTTCAAACATGATGGAGTGGGAAATCCCACTGAAGAATTCACGGACAAATTTCCCAATCACAAGGACAACTGAAGCATATAATCCCATGATACTGAAAAAAAGTAAGTAGAAATTATATATAGCAGTTAGATATGGTTAATAAAAGCATATAAAAAATTTAAAAAATCATTTTTCCCTCAAACACCATCAAAAATATATGTTTCAAAGCTTAAATTTTTTCCCTTTGTTAAAAAAAAAGCTTTTTTCTTATTAAAAAGGTAAGTCATGCTCTTTGTTAAAACATTACATATTACAGAACTGTTAGACCTTAGCAAAAGTCCTTTTAAATCCACATACTGGAAATAACCAGTGCTAACAGTTTCATGTATAGACTTTAGATGGTTCTACTGTATATATCACATGCATAAACTATATAATACATTTGGTAGAAATGCAATTGTGGACCAGGCTCGGTGGCTCAGCCTGTCATCCCAGCACTTTGGGAGGCCAAGGCAAATGGATTGCCTGAGCCCGCGGGTTCGAGACCAACCCGGGCACCTTAGAGAGATCTTGTCTCTACGATAAATAGTAAAAAGAAATAGCCAGGTGTGGTAGCGTGTGCCTGTAGTTCCAGCTACTTGGAAGGCTGAGGCGGAAGGATTGCCAAAGCCCAGCAGGTCAAAGATGGGGTGGCCATGAGTGTGCCACTGCACTCCCACCTGGGCAATAGCGTAAGACTCCAACTCAAAAAAAAAAAAAAAGAAAAAAGAAATGCAATTGTGCTATATATACTTTTCTGCAGCAGGCTCTTTTTCCTTTAATAAAACTGCCTTTCTCAGAGATTCATTTTCATAATATACCTCTGGGTGAAAGATAGTTTCTTATGGGGCTAACTCTGAGAAATGTCATATTTCATTTTTTGTGTTTTATAGGGGATTCCTGTATCCTAGAATTTAAGCGTCAGAACATGATGAGATGGTTCAGAAGTATTCAAAACTGTGATGTTCAATACGTGAATTTACTAAGGGTTAGAAGGCAATCTAAGCAGAAAAGTGGTAACCTCACACCAATTTCTAAATTTAAACATTGAATTGCATTAAACGCTACCATAACAGGAAGATGTAAGAAGCCATATGCCTGAGGTGTGTGAGGCACACTGGGCATTTTGATCTCTTTGGGACACTGGTTTTTCATTTTTCCAAAAGAAGGGTCACAGATGTGGGAATTTCAAACTGCAGCGACAAAAGTCAAGAATTCTAAAAAGACAAAAGGCTTCCCATCTTTGACTTTATCTGATACAGAAGAAGACTCTTGTTTCTTAATTATTAATAAGTCCTTACCCGTAGCCAGCCAGGAACCCCAGGCTGGGGGGACTGACTTTGTCATTAAAGACCACCAGCTCTAAGGCCTGAGATTGCTGATTATATATTCTATTTCCAGTCAGATTAAGAACCCACCACTCGCTGTTAGACTTCGTCGTATTGTCTCTGGACAAAATGATGGTGATATCCATGAAATTATTTTCTAGAAGGGGAGAGGAAAAATCAAGTTAACATGAGAAAGCTAGCATTGAATGAACAGCAGCAGTTAGATGGCAATGTCTGGCTACTAACTCTAGCTTAAGATGCTGGGGTGAAAAGGATGTATGGATGTATTAGTGCAAGGAAAAACAAGAGTGGGCCCTGGATGTGAAAGCAGTTTCTCTTTTTACTGAAAGAGTCTTGGTCACTGTGGCGACTTGTGCACAGCAGCAAAACCACAGGGAGAGAATGCAGTATCTGCCACTGTTCTGAACAACTGTGCTGATTATGCCAAACCCAAATCACTGACTGATTTGCTCACATTACCAGCATTTATTGAACGTCTCCTAGGTGCTTAGGGGTTTCACTATTGTGTATTATATTGTTCCTTATTTCCATGGGAAAAGACTATGTACATAAGCATGGTTTGTGGGCTTATGGCAGCCACCACGGGACCAGCATTGGCAAGGAGAAACTGCTTCTGGTTGTTATGATCCATGAGTGCTTACAGAGGGGATGGCTTTTGAGCTAAGTTTTGCCAAGTGAGAACTTCAATAGTGGGAGATGGGATGGGGAGGGGAGGTCACTTCAGGAAGGGCCAATGGCATGAAGCCCAGCAAAACCATACTGTATGGTCAGTGATTGCTGCTGCAGGAGAATAAGGTGAATGCAAAAGAACACTAATAGATGGGGCAGATGAGAAGCTGGGAGTTACACTGCATGGGTCTTTCTTAGAAGGTTCCAGACTTGCCAATAACAATAGTGCCTCCACTGAAAACCATGGGGGTGAACTGTAAATTCTGTGAAAGCAGGATCCATGTGAGCATTATTTGATGCTAAATTCCTAGATGGTAGGAACCTAGGACAGTGCTTGGCAAAGTGTGTCTGTTGGATGGATAGATGGATGAGTGAAGAAGAATGAGGAACAGCCGAAGTCTTTATCAAGGAAGAGTGTGAGCCACTCAGAACACTCGGGAACAGGAAAAACGTTGATTCTGAAGTCCAGAGACAGTTGTATAAGGAGGAAAGTTTGGACCCGGGCCAGAAAGGCCCATGTTTGGATCTACTGGTTATAGGGCCTCAACTGAGTAATTCATACCCTGAGCCTCGCTTCCTTGTGCGATAACCATCAACCTATGCTAAATATGCTTTGTGGTGAGATTAGAGAGAACTCAGTAAGGTTCATCCATGTGAGCTATTATTCTGGACAGGATTGCTCAAGATCAAGGCTGTGTTGTCTAGGGAAGATGGACATCACAGGATCAACCCTAAACCACTCCCAGGCAGAGGAGCCAGTGTGTGGAGAGGGACAGAGATATACAAAAGAAACAGCCCAAGATCCTGCAGGACTTAGGGTGGAGATGGGCTGAGGTCTGGGGCACAGGACAGGCTGATCTTGGGAAGGAGAGAGGAGACATCTTTCTTTGAGCCTGAAGGGAAGGAGGAAGGGAACCGTGGAATGCAACCACCAACTGAGCTTGCAGGACAGAATCATTTCAGGGGAGAGCTTGTGAGAGACAGAATTATTTCACTGGGCATGACTGATTGTTGAGCAATTTGTACTCTCAGACTAAACATTTCGGCAACGAATACTGGCTAAGAGGAAAATGTCAAGCTTCTCAGTGCATCTTGCAATTCCCTTGCGAGACAAATTTAGTTACTGTTGAGGAAGAAACATTTAGTTACTGTTGAGGAAGCTGATCGATGCAGAGGCCTCCTCAGGCCCATCCACCGGGCCCTCCGTTGTGCCTCTCCTGGGACAATCTCCATGTGGTATTCCAGCTGTGCACTTACATCTGAGGAGCAACACAGAGCCCAGTCTCCAGTACCTGGCCCAATGCCTGGTGCAGTGAGGGATCCATGTTGGTGGATGAGTGAATGTGAGCTGGATGACTGCATCGTAATGCTACCTTTACCAGAACTATACATCGACTTTTGGTTCAGGTCATTAAGTCAAGCAATTCTTGATCATCAGTAGAATCCAAAAACATACATTTACTACCATCTCTGCTATACTGGAAAAATACAATCGCTGAAGCACAGTTATTGATACTTGCTAACCTTTGGACTTGCAAATACATTTCTTGCTATCTTTTTGATGTTTTATTGTGAAGGGCCAGTCATATGTAACTACAAACAGAGCAGTGTCCTGTCAAAGATCTGTTTGCTGAGAGAAACGAGTCAACAGACTGATGAATCACTATGAAAAGCTGCGCACTGTGAATTTAAGTCAATCAGGTTCTATATCAACGAAGCAAAGAAAATGAAGAATGATTCCTTTGGGCCAGTGAAGGCAAGCAGGGGTTTTATGCTTCCTGTCACACAGGGGAAGAAAACCCAATGTCTTGGTAAGGGCTGAAAATGCAAACTTTGAAATGTAATAAAAGCACAACAGGATTATACATAATTCTGGAACAATTTCTTCTCATTCTTACCAGATAAAAGTTGCTTTATAGGTTTTGAGTTAGAATCACTAGGTGCTTTCACATAATATGGGTAGATCTTTTCTATTGTCCTGTGCATTAAGGGAAAAAAAGATGTAATTAAGTTTTAGTTGTTTTACCCACCTCAAATTGATCTTTTGTTGCTATCTTTGATCTTGTATCAAACAAACGATGATGAAAGTTTCCCATATCTGTATGACATGTCGACCTCACAATTTATGGGCTTCTGCTATAATCAGAACTCTCAGAAGCAGAACAAATTCACTGTGTTCTATCCATATCTGGTGGAACTCTTACAAAAGCTCAGTAGTAGCTTAAAAACAGCCACGGGCATTTCCCCATGTCTGGGACTTGTTTCTAAAGCCAAAGGGCTCTCTTTCTTGCTAGGATCCCCTAACTCTTAGCTATACCATTGAGCACTCTTCAAATCTTAATTTTTTGAATTTCAAAAATAACTATAATCAAGCCGATGGCATGAATTGATGTAGTGGAGAGTAGGGACAGTTTGTGACTAGACCTTGAGAAACGTCTGTTTTCAAGAGCCCAGTGACCATGAGCACGGCTAGACACATGTTCTCATCTGGAAAGTGACGAGAGGATTTGACGGTTGTCCAGGGTCCTTCAGCTTGAGTGATTCACAAAACCTATCTTAGTCAGGGAACACTTCTAACACTGCATACTGGTGGTCCCTATATTCATGCATTAAAATGGGACCATGGCAGACTGGCAGAACTGCTGGGAGATAATCTGGATTTTTGTTTAGCTGTTTTAGACCATTATCATTATTTTTCTTAGGTTCTCATTTTAGAACCTCATTATTTTTCTTAGGTTCTCATTTTAGAATCTAAACACCACAGCTCGCATCTGTTTGAAACGACGTACTTACGTGGCAGGATAATATTTTGAGATATAGTTTTTTCTTCCAAATTTCCTTTCATTCCTTGTAACCCCCACCTTTCCCCTACCCCTGTTCCCCACCCCCATTCAGTGACTCAGAGGCAGGAGCAATAGCAGAAAAATATCTCACCATGTCTTTCCCCAGCATCTAGTAATTATGGTCAGAGAAAAGCCAACCAGAGATAAGGTCAGTACTTTCTGGTCTCGGTGGGCAGAGAGTGGGAGGGAGGAGAACAGAGCTTGACACTGATGGTTCCCCAAGAAGGAACTTTGACCCCCTACCTCCTTCCCTTGAGGGTGGAAGGGTGAAGTAGGCAAGCGCACAGACACAGATGACAAAAGGCCTGGGTGGCTTTAGTGCAGTCCCATGTCCCACCCCTGAGAAGGGTCCTCGAAGGCAGAAAGAACCCAGTATCCCCCGCGGTGTAGGAGGAATAGAGCACCACTGGCCTCAAATTATGCCTGGATGGGGAGACCCAGCAGAACCTGCCAGAGCTCCCACACCGCAAATGGCATGAGAATCGGTGCAATGGTTTCTAGTGTGCCCAAGAATAGGACCAAATGGTGGAGGAGAGAGCCACCTTAGGGTGTGGGCCAGCATGTTCCCACGGGCAGATGTGCTCCCTGGAGGCTGGCTCCATACGAACCTTCAGGCAGAATGTAGACATAATCCCAGGGAAAGTGGAGACAAAACCCAAGGACTGAGATTAAGTTTCTTAAATCTAGCAGGATGGAGCTTTCAAGTAGAAATTCACTTTGTATTACTGAAGGAAGTTGTGTTTCTTGTATACATGAATTTGTAAATAGACATTTTATATGAGCTGCATATATCTATCACAATTATATGAGCAGAAAAATAAACTTACACTGGGGTTTTTGAACTTTCTGTGTTGTTTCCATCTATCATTTTAGCGATATTCTTTCGTGTAATATTTTTAAGAGGAAAAGAAAGTTTATCTGTTGCTATTTCTGCTTTTGCACCCAGACTTAAGTTTCTGTAAAGGAAAAAAGAGAGAAAGTTCTATGTCAGTGACTATCCAGAAGTCTGGAAGAGAGATTTAAAAACTCTCTTGACTCTAAATTTTATTAATTTTGCCAAATTTTCCTTGAGTCCACAATTGTCAGTCCTGACCATTTCCATCTACCACACCTCTATGTCCAGTTTCTTAGGCAACCAAGTTAATAAAACCCAGGGACACTTTTAAGCCAGAGTTGAAGATGAGGGCGCAGTCTGCTGACCAAAAGAGAAATCATCTTGATTTCTAATATGAATTTCTGAAATATTCTCATATTAACCCAATCATGTTAGGCTCCATGATGACTAATAGAATCTATTTTGTTTTGGGTCTTTTTGTTTGCTTGTTTGTTTTGATTGTTGAATTGGGGTCTCATGCTGTCACCCAGGCTGGAGTGCAGTGGCATGATCACGGTGATCACCAACTCACGGCACCCTCAACCTCCTGGGCTAAGGCAATCCTTTCATCTCAGCATCCTGAGTAGCTAGGACTAAAGGCATGCACCACCTTGGACTCAAGCAATCTGTCTGTTTCAGCCTTCCAATGTGTTGAGATTACAGGTGTGAGCCACCACATCCAGCCAGAATCCACGTTTTAAGAAGAATATTCAATCATAAGTTTTTCTTTTTAAACTTATTTGTTGTTGTTTTTTGGTAGCTCTTCAAAGAAAAACCTAAAAAGTAAATTTCTGGTAATTTGTACAGAATGGGATATGAGAATTTTGGGATACTTAAAAGGAGAAACTAGGCCGGACTCGGGGGCTCAGCCTATAGTCCCAGCACTCTGGGAGGCCGAGGTGAGTGGATTGCCTGAGCCCGTGGGTTCGAGACCAACCCGGGCAACTTGGTGAGACCTCGTCTCCACATAAATCAAAAATTAGCCAGGAGTAGTAGCATGTGCCTGTAGTCCTGGCTACTTGGAAGTCTGAGGTGGAAGGATCGCTGGAGCCACGCAGGTCAACCCTGGGGTGGCCGTGAGCATGCCATGGCATTCCAGCCTGGGCGATGAAGTGAGACTCCAACTCAAAAAAAAAAAAAAAGGAGAAAATGACATTAAAGAAGAAGGCCTTTAAATTCTGAACAGCGCCTTTTAAAATATTTCTTTACTATTTTCCCGTGAATTCACTTTAGCATCTAGAAGGCTTTTTTCTCTTTCTTTCTCTCACTGTTTCTTTCTCTCACTCTTTCTTTCTTCCTTCCTTCTCCTGTAGTCCAGGCTAGAGTGTAGTGGTATGATCATGGTTCGCCAATGCCTCAACCTCCTGGTCTCAGGATTTCCTTCCTCCTTAGCCTTCCAAGTAGCTGGGACTATAGACACATACCACCACACCCAGCTAACTAAAAAAAATGAATTTTTTTTGTAGAGATGGAGTCTTACCATGTTGCCCAAACTGGCCTCAAACTCCCGGGCTCAAGCAATACTCCCACCTTGGCCTCCCAAAGTTCTGAGATTACAGGAATGAGTCACCATGCCTGGCTTAGATTCTAGAAGGCTTTTTTTCTGTACCCATCACAATTCCATCTCAATTCTAACGACGGAGTCAGCATCACAGACCAAATTAACCTACTTTACTACTCAGATAAGCTTGCTTAGGGTTCTGAATCCCAAGACTGTGATGAAAGAAGCTAAACCAACCAACTAGTGTATTATGTTGGGGCCCCCAAAACCTCATCACTGAACTGATGGGCTTTTGGAAGCAATATATGAATGTAAGAACTTTTACTAAGATACGTTTTGTCCTCACAAGCAGAGACAAGCAGTAACTGCGTGCTGGCCATTGTCTCAGGCTAGCTGGCAAGGATTCTCAGTCTGTCTCCCTCTGCTGGGACTGCTCAACTGTCTTCCCACCCATGCCTGGACCAAAGATAGGCTAGCCCTCTCCCAGTGTTGGAGGGGTATAAGTGATAATCTGGGATTACAGAGGCTGCAGCTTCTTTATTATTTAGACCAAACTTCAGCCTTTTTTCACCCAGACTCTGTTTCATTTTATAATTCATCTCCCCCTTTCTTTTCTCTCTACCTCTCTCTCTTGCTCACAGAACTTATGGGCAGCCTCTCTTTAAAAACTGAAGTTAGGGATGGGCGCAGTGGCTCACGCCTGTAATCCCAGCACTTTGGGAGGATGAGGTGGGAGAATTGCTTGGGCACAGTGGATCATGCCTGTAATCCCTGAACTTTGGAAGGCTGAGGCGGGAGGATTACTTGAGCCCAGGAATTCGAGACCAGTCTGGGCAACATGGCGAGACCTTGACACTACAAGATATAAAAATTAAAACAATGAGTTGGGCGTGGTGGTGGGCACCTGTAGTCCCAGCTACTTGGGAGACTGAGTCAGAAAGATTGCCTGAAACCAGGAAGTCGAGACTACAGTTAGCCATGATCATGCCACTGACTCCTATTCAAAAAAAAAAAAGTTAAAAAAAAAAACACTGAAGTTAGGGGAAAGAAAGAAAATGAAGAGGTTCTTAATCTGGTCAGTAATTCCTGGGAAAATCACTATTTAATAAGCAAATATATCAGCTTAAGCATTGAGGGAAAATCTCAAAGCTGTAATAATAAATAAGATCCACATTAATCTAATGTTTCTATCCTTCTGTCCCCCCATGCCCCCCACTCCAAGTTTAGATTGGGAAAAGGGAGAAATTATGCATGGAAATACAGTAACTACCTCTGAATACTCCATGAAAAAACAACAGAGAAGCTACTATTGGGCTCCATGAGTTCGTTTATCATTTTCTGCTTACTGGGAGGGCTGATGGTCCACAAAGAATTTGAGTTTCCTTCCAGTTCTGCTACCGTTATGTCTTCTTTTTCATAATTTTCCAGAAATTGCATAGCACCCTGTATGTGCACAAATGCACGCACATAAATAAATTAGATGCATGAGCAAAGAAAATAATTCCTCTTCCTCTCACCTGACCATATAGAGAAAGTTTCTTTTGATAATGGGTAGTCTTAAGGTTCTGGCGCACTAACTCCACTTTCCTGCCCATAGGAACGGGCATCTCCTGGTGACACTGTCCAATCCCTGCAGCCATGTGGCCACATCACCAATACAGTATGGAATCATTCCAATTAAACAGCAAAGGAACACCTGATAATGTAGAGTCATTTTTCCCTCTCTGCTAAGAAGAAAACTTAGCAATCATGATGAGGGAATGCCACTCTCCTGAGAGAAACGACTTTAATCCACCCAAGACATGCCAGCCCTGGCTGAATAGTTGCTCTTTGCTCAAGATTGGTTTTGACAGTTGCATTATAGGTGATAATTTTACAAAAGAGAGAAGCATCTGCTTACCTTATCACCTTCTTAAATAAAAACATTATTTGTAAAGCTAATTTTAATGATGAGGATCATGTTATCATATTACTAAAAGTGCATAACAGAAAAGAATAACATCAGCCACAATTCAGACAACAGAACATCAACACTATTTTATGTGGGAGGAAATGAATTCCTTGCTTTCTAATCACTAAAAAAATAATAGTTTCCTTTGTTCATTTATGTTTTAGCTTGAGAAATTGTCATGTCACTTATAGTCTCTGTAATGATTCTTTTTATTATAAAAGAAGTTGCCTGGGAAATCTTCTGACAACATAACATGTAACGAAGACAGTGGAAGCCCCTTCACCAAATGTGAGCACTCTAGAGTGACCAGTGCTAATCAAATCCACTTAATACAGCTGCCATGGTTTCCCCAGGCACTGCCAGTCTGGTGAACCCTCAAACTGTTTCCAGTTCTACTAATACAGGTAATGTGTTAATAAGCAAGCACCTATGTAGAACTTTCTCATATTTTGAATTAATTCTTAGGACAGATCCCCAGCGTAGACCTATTAGTCAACTTAAAGAGTTAAAAAATTAAAATAGGCCAATAACTGCTGAGCTTATGTTAAAATGTTCTGAATGAAAACTGTTGTCTACAAGAGCGTAGACATAACTTCTTAGAGGATCAAAGTAGCCAGGAACATGCTGTATAGACCTGATTATCCTTGAAAAGCCCTCCTTCCCATCACCTCAGGCCATGGCAAAGTAGTAAATAAAATGAAACCAATGCGCTCACCTAGATGAAAGGTCTTCATAGAGATCTACTATAAGCATTTACTTACGGTGTCCCTAGAAAAAGATCGTATAAAGCTATTAAACTTGGATTGGTCCATAACCTTCAACTTGCTTTGCTGGGCACTCATTGTGAAAATAGGCTGGAAAACAAAGATACACAGTGATATCAATATTCGGAGTTCTTCTCTGCATCCTGGGCTAAAAGAGAAACATGAACATACCATGTCACCCACTGATTACCCCCATGGGAACTGGCCTCACAGATCTCTTCTTGAAGTGAGTTATTCCAGTGTTCAAGACTGGAACAGAACTATTCTTTCAGTGTCTCTGCTCCTTATTTAATATATCACATATTTGCTGAACAGTCAAAAATGAGATAGGACAGTATGGTCAGCAACCTATAACTAAGGACCCTATAGGTGGTGGCCATGAAAGGGTGCAGCACTGGGCAAGGCTCCAACAGGTAGGGGCGACCCCGTGGATGCACACAGGGATTACCTGATACCCTCCCAGGGTAATCGTGACAGAGACGTCTAGGGGTTGGTTGATAACCCCGGCCACAGACTTAATCAAAGACATGAAGAGAAGAGGAAACCAGACGATACAGATAAGTAGGACGATGATCATGCCTCCCATGCCATACTTCACCACTTTCTTTTTCTTCTGGCCCCGAGGCTGGGGGTATCTCTGCAACAGAAGAGTTCAGAAAAGCTTAGGCAGCTGTCCCTGCAGGAAGTGGGGTGGGGAGAGCGTGAGTACTCCTCCCACGGTACTGGGAAGGTAAATTTAGCCCTGATTCTTCTCTGCTTGCTCTGAAATGGGGATAGCAACCTTGCCACACCCGGAATGAAGTTAGATAGTGATGTAAAGCTGACTGAGCTCACTGCATGTCCCTATGGTGGTACCACAGGGGCCAACATAGAGATGAAGACCCTCTTCCTTTAGAATTGCACGGGTTTTGCTGCTGACCAACCAATGGAACAATGGAACAAATATCCTGCTGTATAAACTTAGTGCATCACGTGGGAGAAAGCTATTTTACTTTAAGTTCCTGAATATTCAAAATCTGTGCCTTTCAACGACCCTTCCCTGCCTTCGAAGGGTGGGAAAACATTGTTTTCAATTTAATTCATGATACACGTTGTCCAAGACAGTGGTGTTCAAGTCCTAAAATAAGATTTGTATGATTATAAGAGCCCCCTCTGGGTTTCAGTGATCAGCACAGGTCGGGTTGTAAGCTGGCAAGAGGGGGAGAGGGGCAGGCATGTGCTGCCTGGGAACCTGTGCTCCTGCAGAAGCCCGAGCACTGCTGAGGCTGGAAGCACTTCATTAATTTTTTTTTCAAGGTTAAAAAAGCTGTATTAGATGGACAGCACGGTTGGTTCCATGATCTTGCTATTGTGAACAATGCTGAGATGATCTGAGTGTCACATGTTCTCATTCATAAGTGGACCTTGAACAACTACCGTAATACTATAAGAAAGGACTGACAGTGGAGGGAAACTATGGGGAGGGTGTAGGGAGGGGTAGGGAGGTGGAATTAATGGTAGTCAATAGTGTCTGGGGAAATGGGGGCACACCTCATCAACAAGGGTGCCTGCACAATGAATATTTGCGTACCACCAATTTTAAAATAAAAAATATATATAATTTAAAAAAAAACCTTATTAGGAAGACTAAAATGACAATGTGGTCAATGGAATAGCCAGGTTGTAGAAGAAAGGACTTGGAAAATCCTTCTGAGTCTCTCCAACGCTTACGATTTCATTTATATGTGTCTTGTTTTTTTCTGAGAAGCTAGGAGTAAGGGGGTACCATGTCTAAGAAACCTTTTAACACTTGATTAATTTCACACAGACTGACGAAGGATTCACTGAGCACCACGCTTGGAACACAGAAGCAAGTGGAAGCAGCGGCTTTGCTCGCTATGTCAAACCAGACCTCTGTGTGTACGCCTCACTTCAGTGCCATTCCTCCGTGACCTTTTGTCCTTCCAGGGTACCCTTGAGGTGAGGCCACAGGCAGAACATGAGGGTCATCCTCACTCCCTGACCTGGCTCCGTGATTCAGCCTCAGGAAGGCTCCATGCATTTTGGCAGGTTAAGGTGAGGAAAGATAATTCACAATCTAGCTGTAGATTTTAGGTAGGTTACAGACCAGGAGAGAGGCCTAGGAGTCAGCATGGGACATGGCAGCAGTGGCTGTATAAGCCTTGACACGATGACCAAAGATGGTTCTAGAAACACTAGAAAGGAGGCTTGACTGGGCATGGATCAGGGCTGGTATGGACAGCACTCTTCGTTCAGTGCATGTGAGGTAATACTTGACACAACTCCACATTATGGATGGTGTGTAACGTCCAGATGGTAGCAGCGCATTTTGATAACTTTGCATTGGTATGTGATACAGCTGACAGTGATTTTCTATACTGAAGGAAGAACCAGAGTCCGATATCTGAAAATCTAAAATATATTTTCACATATACGTGTACACACATGCTTTCACACATATATGCACACACATAGATTTGCTTTTTCATTATTTTCTCAGTGAGGCGAGTATGGACAATCGGACATTCCTCTTGCTCCAACAGCCCCTCAATTCCATCATGAGAGCTTTGTGAGTTACGGGAGATTAATCTTCTCTCTGCCAAGAATGATTTTGGTCTGTTCTGCCTGAGTTGGGCCAGCACTGTTCCTCTCTTGCAGGCCTGTCTCTGTGAGGCTCTTCTCCAAAGTTCCCAGAACCACCCTTTCCATCTTTCCATTCTCCCCCTTCTCTGCTCAGCCTACATGGTACAATCTAGGACAGAAAAGACAAAGGCCTCTTGACCTATCTCAAGTTACAAGGCTGCCTTCCCTTCTCCCTTTTCTTTTCTTTCTTTCTGTTTTGTTTTTTTTTTGAGTCGGAGTCTCACTGTAGTCCATGGACTGCAGTGGCACACTCACCTCCACCACAGCCTTGACCTGCTGGGCTCAGGCGATCCTTCTGCCGCAGCCTTTCAAGTAATTGGAACCATAGGCATGTGCTACCACGCCTGGCTAATTTTTTGATTTATTGTAGAGATGAGGTCTCGCCAAGTTACCCAGGCTGGTCTTGAACCCCTGGGCTCAGGCGATTCTCTTACCTCGGCCTCCCAAAGTGCTGGGATTATAGGCTTGAGCCACTGTGCCCGGCCCCTTCTCCCTTTTCAAAGGCACTGTCACCTTCCGGTCCTGGGTTGCTCCATTACCTTTTCCCAGGCATCTCCACTCTTTATGGCATCTCCCAGCATGGTGCTCCTGGTACACTGCATGTCGAATTGCTTTCTAAAGTATTCTGGGAAATGGCTGCATGGACGGCATGGTGAAATCTGAATAGGAGTGAGTGGCCTGCATTCCGCGTGCTCATGCCAACATTGTGCCTTTTGGGTCATTTTTCTTGCTTCATAAAGTATGTTCATAAAGCCCGCAAGCATATGACATTCAGTGTGGAGTGATAACCCAGAAAAGTAGTTTATAAAAAGCAGCTTACAACTCCACTTCACACTAGGAACATTCCAGACACCTATGGGATGAAGTACTAACCTAGTGCCAGATTCAGTCACACTCCTCAGTACCTAACTCCACACATCTACATTTCTCAGGAAGTTCTACCACGAGTGATTTAAAAGGCCAATATTGATGAGGTATGCCCCTTCCTCCCCTAGCAGTTTCCCTCAACTGCCAGACCCATCCCCCCTTCCCCTGAGAGTTTTCCACTACTGCCAATCGCTCTTATAGCATTATAATTATTCAAGGTGATCTTATGAGTGAGAACATATGGAACTCAGTTCTTTGTTTCTATGATAAATCACTGAGTATGATCGACTCCAAATCCATCCAATTTGCTGCAAAATCCATATATATGTCCTTCTTTATGGCTGCATAATATTCCATTGTGTATATGTACCACATTTTTTTAATCCAGTCCAGCTTTGATGGGCACCTGCATGATCAATGTTTGTAGAACTAACCCTGAATTGTACCCCACATCTTTATAATAAATAAATAAATTTTAAAAAATAA
>CAUYQG010039123.1:0-15615 GCA_963574415.1 Tarsius wallacei | reverse complement strand
AGGCCAATTACTCTTAGGTTCGGTCTCTTGAGGCAATCGCTCATCTCTTGAAGGTTTTGTTCTGTCTTTTTTAGCTTGTTTTCTGTGTTTTTTTCACTTCTCTCCAGCTTTGTGTTTTTTTTTCACCTGTTAGTTGGTATGTATGTCTGTTTTCCCTCTCACTCGTCTTTCTTTCTAACTTCCTATTGACCCCCCCTTCCTCCATTATTTTCCTCTTTTGTACCTCCTTTTGTTCCAGGGACCAAACCTACATTCTGCTGCATAAACAGATTGTAAGGCAGTGGGAAATAGGTTCCAGTGGGCTCATACACCGGTTGGTGGATGCTGGAATCAGCATATAGATTCTGAATCACAGCTTCCCCCTCAATTAAACCTTAAAACTGCAAGAAGTACATACCAACTAACAGGTGAAAAAGAGACACAAGGCCAGAGAGAAGCAATAAAAACACACAAGGAAAATTTCCTAAAGAATACTGGTAGCTATACAAAGACAGACCAAAAAAATTATATCCTTTGATTCATTTTCCTAACACAAACAGATAGTGTAAGTCAATAAGCAAAAAGAAATGAGCAAAACAAACAGTCAAAGTGATAAAAATCAAAAGTCAAAGTAAGAAATCAGACTAGCTCTGGGATCTTTCTTGAGTGTCTAAAGTCTGTTCATCTCTGCTCTCTGGCCTCTCCCCTTATTTTTATTGCAGACAGCTACTTTTACTGCAGCTTGGGTTTCTTCTTTTGGCCTGCTGCCTGGGAAGTCTGCTATACTTAGTTCCCTTTGTCTGCTTCAGCATAGGGGAGGGGCTTTGTCTTCTGTTTAGCAATGTTACCTTGGGAACCGAGGTGGAGGCTGCTGGTAGGTGGGCGGGGCAATGCAAGTCTCTGCCTGGAGAAGGGCCAAGGTGGCAGTTTCACTTTTGTGGATCCTTTCTCTCCACTCATTTTGGTCCCTGGGCAATCCACTATGATGGACTGTGGTGGCATGGGAGGCATCGGGGATCAGCTGCACAGCTGGGCGCTATATCTGGGGCACTACCAGTGTGCTGGGGTGGAGGAAGGGGTCAGGAGCTCCCTCCTCTGGAGCTGAGAGCCTCTGATCAGCACCTCCTAATGATATGCTGTTCCTTTATCCAGAGCTCCAGAGCTCCAGAGCTCCAAAACTCCAAAGGGCCTGCAGTGAGCGGCGAACATGGTCCTGGATCGCTCACGGGGTATTTCAGCCAGAAATGGAATCGGTTTCTCTGAGGGGCAGGTGCCCAGAGCCTCCCAGGGTGACCGGCGGCTTGGTCTGGGTGAGATGATGAAGCCAGGGAGGAAGCTAAGACCCAAGACTTCCTGCACTCAAGGCAGCAGCTGGGGCCACAATATCTGGCCCTGCATGGGACCGAGGGTCCTCAGGCCTCAGACCAATGCGGCTGGCAGTGGGCAAGGGGGTGGGGAAGGAACATAAGAGTCTTTTTGGGAACTCACGTTCGGAGAATCTCACAATTCCACCTATGCCATCGCCATCTTACCGGAGCTCCCTATTTTTATTTTTTATAGAGACAATGTCTCGCTAGTTGTCCATGCTGGTCTCAAACCCCTGGGCTCAAGCAATCTCACCTGGGCCTCCCAAAGTGTTGAGATTTCACGTGCTACTCACCACTCAGTCAAGAATCATGATTTAAAAAGAAATGTTTACCTTAAAATAAAAGTGATTTCCTTACCAGTTAAAGTGTATTTACAGATATTCTTCATTAAATCTCATACTTAATAACAGCATAATTTTTTTAAGTCAGAAAAGAAACAAAGGAGTCTAACCATCCAACTTCTACTTAACACTGAACAAGAGGACCTAGATACAGCAATAGGCCACAGAATAAAAAGAACATAAAATAATAAAATAAAAATGTAGGCATTATAAAGAAAAATTCATTATTCAGAGAAATGGTGATTGTCTACTCAGAAACACAAATGAATCAACAGATAAGTTGTTAAATAATGAGGAGGTTAATACATTTGTTATATATAAGACCCATTTTTAAAAAATCAATCAGATTTTAATTTATACCCTAGCAACATTGAGTATAATTTTAAACAAATTAAATTTTACACAATTTGAAAGCTATAAAGTTACAGAGATAATTTTAAAATATTTATGAAAATATTTCAACTAAGTGAAGAAATATGGTGGGCTGATTGTTAGAAAGATGGCTTTTTAAAAGTGTCAATTGTTCTTATATTAATCTATAGCTTCAATGTAATTTTATTCAAATTCTTAAAATTGTTATTTCTAGTGAATTTTGGCAAGCTCGTTTTATTATTATTTTTTAAAATTAAGATCAAAGGGCCAAGAACAGAAAGGTAATTTTCCTGTTATCTGTTATCTGACAAAATAGCAGACCTCATTACAAAGCTGTAGTGAGTGAGACCATACGGTTTTGTTGCAGGAATAGAACAAATAAGACCAACGCAGCAATACAGACCAGAAGACAACATATGCTTGAAGTAAAACTTGATATGACAGTGGTGTCCATAAAAAGTAGGAAAGATAAGAAGGACAATTCAACAACCAGTGCTGAAGCGTCTAATTTTCAAGAAGAAAATAAATAAATTTCATATATATATATAATATATAAAATTTGTTCATTTTCCCTCATCACAGATGATAATCAATGTGAAAAAGTTTTACTAATTTGAGATTCAACATTAAAATCCATAGTCCCAGGCTTACTTGAGTAATCTTCAGATTTCCTTACACAAAAGTTACCTCCTCCATTATAGCAATTTTGGGCGTGAGTAACAACTGTAACACGAGAAACACATCACTGGGCTTTTAGAAGAAAATGCATGTGACTTTCTCTATCATCGTAGACCACGAAAGAACTTATACAATAAAACACAAACATCAATCATCTATTTGACCCTCTCACCTCTGACGTCAGCTCCTAATTGCGCCCTCTGCTCACTCTGCTGCATCTACGTTGATCTCCATAGTGTTGTAAGATACGTTCTAAAAATTCATACTTCAAGACTTAGAGACTCACTTTCTTTCCCCAGAAATGGCTTTTTCTCAGTAATCTGCATGATTGATGCTTTGTCTTTTTCCAGTCTTTGATCAAATATCCTCTTTTCAATAAGGCTTACCTTTTAAAAATCATGAGTTCCCTTAACTCTCACTTCAGAAATTCTGACCTCCTTACCTTAGTTTACTTTTAAGTTATACCTATAGAATGAACTACTTCCTAAAATACCATGTATTTTATTTGTCAGTCTGTGTCTCCTTACTATAATCAAAACTCCAAGAGAGCGATAAACTTTGTTTTGTTCACTGATGTACCCTCAAGCACTGAAAACTGTGCATAACTAATATTAGGATCAATAACATTTTCTGATTGAGTTAACATGTCTTATGGGATCATTACTTTTATGGCTTGTACTTCCTTTTTGTTGCTTAATAACTCTTTACCAATCTTAACAACATATGTTGTATTTTTATATTTTTGAAATGTTATATCATTTTGCTTCTTGGATTGATATATTTAATTCCCTGAAATTCATTTTGTGTGTTGTGTGAAGTAATCATATGTGTTATTCCTACCTTTCCAAATATAGTAAATATGAAGCATTTTCCCAGCTAATCTTCAATGTCAACTGACTTCTCCTCCATGGATCAAGATTCCATTTATTTATTTGTTTATTTATTTATTTATCTATTTATTATAAAGATGTAGGGTACTATTCAGGGTTAGGAATACAAATGTTGAATATGCAGGTACCCTTGTTGATGAGGCATGTCTCTCCCTCCCCTAGCATTTTCCCTCAATTGCCAATCCCACCCTCCCTCCCCTGGCTGTTTCCCACTACTGCCAATCCCTTTCTTATAGTATTATGATAATTGTTCAAGGTCCGTGTATGAGTGAGAACATGTGGGTACTCTGTTCTCTGTTTCTGTGATAGATCACTGAGTATGATCGACTCCAAATCCATCCAAGTTGCTGCGAAGTCCATATGTTTGTCCTCCTTTATGGTTGCATAAAAATATGCTGTTACTGCTCTTGTTATTCTTCTCTTTTAAAATTACACTATTTAACCTTTATTGTCATCGGCCCATGAATGAGGTTTCTCTCCACGTTCCTAGTGAATGATAAAATAAAGATCTTTGTTGCTAGTTGTTACAGATCATATCATTGAATTCAATCTGTGCTACATCCTCAGACAACAAGTGATAGTGATTATTCACTGTTCTGACTATAGATGCTCATTCAGCTTTATTTCTCCCCTGCCCTACGGAATGTATAGTGAGCAGTCTCATTCATCTAGCTCTGAAGTTATTCGCAATTCTAAGCCTTCTTTGAGTGACTGTTTACTGACCAGACCACGAGCTATTCTTGAGGGCATAATGGAATACATTTATTTCATATCAAATTTCCATCTCGCTTGCATTCATATCTTATCTAAAATTCTCCAATCTCCATGTAACCTAGTACATAGGAGGAACATAATTCGGAGTTTTTAAATGACTAAATGAAGGACATCTCAAGATTTATGTGACTGTGTTTCTGCTTTTACAATGTTGGCTTATTCAAAATCAAAATTTTCGTTTTAAAATCTCCTTGCTTCAGACAAGGCAACCCTTATTTCCAAAAGTGTTTTGTTTCAAATAGGGCTTTGGAGCTAGGTTTTTCCTCCATAAAATGATATGTCAGGTGGAAATTTTCATTATGTTTGTGATCATCTCATACAAGAATCTAAGAATAGTATATTAATAGATACTATAGATTTACCCAGTGTGTCCCTTGGGGTGATTTGATTTTATCAGAAGGATATGGTATACATAAATGGTGGTAAAAATGTCCTTAGAGAGACTTTAAAATGAACCTTTCATGAAAATAATTTCAATTCCATGATTATGATCTTACTGGTGAAGCTCCCTGCAATTCCAAAATAGTGCTAATGTAGTATTTGAGGGCATAATAGTGGTTGTGGCAGAAGAAATATGTGGATGAGAGTAATCCATCTAAAGTATAAGAGATTTTATCAATAAAGTTCAATGTTCCAAAACTATTTTGATCAACGGTAGCTGCACTGGGACAATTGTACTGCCATTTCAGGTGACTATTTTAAACAAATCCACAGTATTTGGATTATAAATTTTTACACAGTTTCTAAAGCCTCAACCTACCAATTTATGGTTATAGCTGAATTGTCTGTTTCTTTCTCTGCCTATGACTTTTACTATATTCTCCCCCTCCAAAATGATGTTTTTATGATTTGGACCCAGCTGCCTCCACCACCCAAGTTAACCAGTAAGCAAAAGACAGCTGCCACTGTGAGTTAAATATATTTTATGTCTTTCCTAGCGGGAATTCCAGAAAAGCACATTCAACACAAGGTCAGCAAAACACTTCTGAGGTTCACAGTTCATTGGGGAAATCAGCAGAAGGGCTGGCTGCAGCTGGAACGTATGCTAATCACCTTGGCATCAATTGCAATTCCTGCCATGAGGTATCTGAGAGTTGCCATTATTAAAAATGCATCAGCCTCAAGTAGTCACCTTCCAGGGCTTACATCTGAAAGGCCATGCCAGCAACTTAGAGGAGCTTGATGTCACGGGGAACAAGAGTCAATGAGGAAGGTGTGCTTTATGAGGCTCTTGTATCCAACACAGGTAATAAGGTGCTTTGGCTTGATTACTCATATTTACCAAAAACCCCCTATCCCTTATACAAACATAAGATAAAGTCCTTTTCGTCATGCTATTTAAGTTCTCAGAGAATATGCTATCTGTTGCAGTGGGTATCTCAAATACTGGGTACCCAAGGTATTGAGTCATTTTTTTTTCTGACTCTCTGTGTTATGACATGCCCATAATGGCTACTGAATAAATGAATTAACAACTCTTAAATATAAATATTTTAGTAGCCTTTCTACCTTCATGGCTCGCAAATGCTAGCCAAATATGTAAGAGGCAAGTAATAGAAAGAAGTTGTATTTTTATCTTTTTAGTGACAATAAGATAACTTGCAAACAGTCGTTGTTGAATGGAGCCTTGGTTCTATATGTTAAATAATCCATGCTCTTCTGTCAACTTGTTTCTTAATGGAAAGGCACTTGCTTGATGAAATAAAAAGTTGTACATTTCCAACAAGATTGATGGCTTTCCTGCCGAAGAAAGCCATTGGGTACACTCTAAATGTCCTGACAAATGATCTACAAAGTACTCATAATGTAATACTGTCCTTTTTACTTTATTTTTTTAATATTGAAACAATGTAGAACCTACCCAATCAAGGCTTCAAAATCAACCCACTTTTTATATGAAAAATAACACCATATACAATTCGAAAATAAATGCTGTTCAGAAAGCACCTAGCATCAGTTCAACATGTAATTAATTAATGGAAAAGGAGCATGGTCTTCCCAATACTCTTGGCTACCAAAGTGTGTGAAGCCAGCGTAAATTTTACTCATAGGTGTGTGTTGACATTAACAGCCAATTCACTGCAAAGTTCTAAGTTCTTACTTCTGTGGGGACAGTGTTTGCCTCTTTTCCCTGAAATTTTTCTTTTGCTTTTGGTAAATTTAACAGCAGTCAAGTCATACTTAAGACAAAATACTCTTGGCTTGGCTTGGATGTTGAAGACTGCCCTGGTGTCTTAGGATAAGTGCCCAGCAACCCTGAGAGCCCAAGCTAGTACACATGCAATCCTCAGAGTCACGCACAGAGAACCAGTCACTCAGTGACCCCTTCACAGTTGTTAACTAAGGACTGAAAGATGTCCTACCTATAAACAAACCAGATCCCTGCTCCTCAGATTCAGTTCAGAAAACAAAACGGGTGAATTACAATTCCATAAGATCTCCGCTGCATATAATTATACTTCACTGACGTTTGTCCCAATTTCTATGATATAATTTAATTCTGCTCTAAATTTACCTGGGTAGAAATATCTAAAATAAAAAAACACAGAGTATGATGTAATACTTCAGGTGCCATTTCTTAGAAATTTCCAGCAACTGTGTCAGTTGTGTCATGGAGAGTAAACTTGGAACTACAGGAATTCTGGAGAACTGTTTCACCTTCCAGGTGGGTACATATGAGTGCCATGTTCATGTTCAAGGATAAAGAGGATTTCATAGAAAAGTTTTGGCCAGGGAAAGAAAAAAAAACTGCAGTTAAGAAGTTCAGGTTCTTCATTTTGAGAAACATATATATTTTTTTAACATATGGTCTTTCTTATGGCGCTGTTTTCCTGTGGTGTAAGCTTTTTTCACTGGATATTATGGGTAGTTTGTAGCAGAATGAGAAGGTAGTTAGGTCACTGAGTTCAACCCAAATACTTCTCAAAAAGAACATGCCATCTGTGCAAGCTACATAAAGGACAATTTTTAAAGTTGGGTTTCTCATCACTCAAATCATATGGATTTGTGATGAGAGGTGTGTGTGTCCATGTGTGTGTATAGTGTAAATGCAGTAAAAATGTTTTAATAACAGACCTATTTCTGCATAGTTTTGCAGGATGTGTTTATGTCTCAATGGCAATAAAATTAAGTATATAATGGAATCTAATATTTGCAATGCAAGTAGCATTCTTGCAAATTAATCTTTCTGACCCTCAAGAAAAAGAAAGGAATACTAGAAGAAATACTGGCTGAAGAGTCAAAACTTCTGGAACTTCCTTTTATACCTTTGGGTTTAGTTTTCTCATCTTATTTAGGCAACTATTAGATGTGATTCAGAGATCCTCACACTCTAAAAATTTTATACTGGCTAAATAAAACCATATCTTTAAATTTTCAACACAAACCATATTATAAGGAAAGAGTTCAGTGGATGTTTATTTCTCCCATTCCTTTGATTCATTTTGGTCAAACTCTATTGCAAATTTTCCTGACAACTCCTAACACTAAGCAAAGTTTTAAATTGTCTTCTTATTGTATTTTTGCATAGAATAATTTGTGTTGAGAAAATGTGTTCAGAGACTGCTCCCCTTCAAGTTTTTCTGAAAATTAAACATATATGTTTATATGAAATAATACATTATACATCTGGTGATAAATGTTTTAATTCTGGATACAGCAGCATACATAATATTATTATATTATTGCCTAATATGTCTTTAGCTGCAGAACTTAAAGATGAAACTTCTGAAGAGTGCTACTGAGGTTATTTGTTCAATGAAAGAAACATTTCCACCCATAATTCAAATGATAAACATCATTGATTAGACCAAAATCCATCGTGCAACATTATGCTCAGAATGGATAGATTTATTTAAAATATTTGCAGAAAATTTATATTTTATAATGTTTTCCGAGCAGGTCTCCTTTATATAATTTTCCAAATTATTCTGATATTTTGTTGACATGTAAATGTGTATGAAAAAAATCATAGCCTTTGAAATCTAAGTTCAAACCTCATTGTACCTCCATATCAGAGATGTTTTCACCAAGTATTGGAATTTTGTTTAGTCTATTGTCCCCTGCTGTGAGTTGCAACTTACTTCAGGGCATTCTTGCTTACATTTTTATCATCATAGCCTCAGCACCACATTTAATGCATGGTAAATAATAAATGCTACCAGTGAATAATCAATTAATGAGTAGCTATTCGATTTTTGTGTCTTTGTGTTCTCATATGTGTAATTAGTATAGTATTTGAGAGCAATATTTTAAACGATAAAACTGTTTAGTTTCAAAAAGACATTTTATACGTCTTTTGGTTTTAGAAATATAATGTTATCAACAATCATTTCCTAAGTTTAATATATCCATGTATGGCAGAAAACGTTTTTCTGACAGCAAATGTAATCTTGTCTTCAGGTGGTATCCAAACCCAACTAATGCCAGCTACAAATAATGTTCTTCTTGAACACTAATTGAAGAGACAGAATGTTTCATGATTTACATACTAAATATTATTTTGAATGCAACTTATCATAAAAAGAAACCAGTGAATTCACTGTTTAGCCTGGAGTAATGCAATGAGACACATTCAGCCTTGTGGTCCAAAAGGTAGATGTCTAGAGGGCCTTGCCTGATTTTATGACCCAACAGAATAGCTAGTCAATAAGACAGTAGAGTGATCTAGTCTAGTGGAATAGAAGGAATCCACCATGGACTCCACACCTCACCAAGTAACCTCGGATTTTCATATGAAAATGTCCAGTTGTCCAAAACAAAGTATCTGTTATAGCACCTATGATTTTTAATATCAATATCACAATGTTTTCTTGGTTATATCCCAGGATAAAGAGAAATATCAAGATATTCTTTTTTTTTAATCCAATGGTTCTCTCTCTCTCTCTCACTTCCATTTAGCCCTCTTAACAGAGATTGGCAGGCAAGCTATTCCTTAAAAAAAGATTTTACCACAATGAACAGAAATGCTAGAAGAATTAGAAGTAGAAAGAAGAAATAAAATGTATTCTGTCTACTTTCAACTCACAAAATTTGCTGTCTACAGCAAAGTGTCAATGTAATTACAGTGCAGGAGACTTCACTACAGAAAAGTCTTTATTATAAAGAACTAGATGGGAATGCTGGAAATTTAAAGTTTCTAAAGGAAGTATGCATTTCTGATTCCTGTAACTATTTGTTTTTGAGAATACATATGCAATATGTTTCATGTGCACAATTTCAAGAAAAATATAAGACAATTTTAAAGACTTAATATTTTAATGTGACTCCTTTCAACACTTTTTTTTCATATTTTAACATGAAGGAGATCATTTGGGACATATGCCTCTTTTCCATTTAAAATGTTTTAAAAGTATTTACTTTTGATATAGCCTTCATACACTATTTTAAAGGCTAGATAACAGCCCAGTATTTCAGAAAGCACAAACTTGAGAATTCATTCTTTTCTATAAAATGAATATTTTTCTGTCATAGCTAATTTCATATTGTCATCTTCTTTCACTTGAGACATTCTGAAAGTGTATTAATGACCTTCAAAATGTATTAATAAAGTTTATTAATGACTACTTCCCTTTATAATATCTCTGGAATATCTGAGAAAACATGAAATTATATATATTTGGGAATTATTTTTCATTCTCATTTACTGTATATAGCTAGCTTCTCCTTACTCTATGTCTGTGTTTATACAAAAACAAACAAATACATTTGATAAACAGAGACTGGCTTTGGATTTAGACTTTCAGAGTTGCAATTCCAGCTACTGTTTAAAAACAGCATGACTTGAAGCAAGCTATATCAACCTCCTCCGGCTTCATTTTTCTCATCTCTAAAAGAGGGATAACAGCATCTATCCGCTAGGCTTGTTGTACTAATTTGATAAAGTAATATGAATAAGTACCCTTAAGCTGAGTCTAGTGAATACTAAGTAATCAATAAAACTGGCTATTATTAATAACAGGAGAACTAGTATATATGAACATTTCAATATGCAAGTCAGACACTTATTTTTGGATATTCAAGTGCACAGAATCCTTGAATCAGTGATAACTGAATCAGACACACTTCCCATAATTAGCTGAATGATATGCTCGAAACAGTGAAGCCAAGTCACAGGCATAAATGCTTCACCTCATCTCCTGAGTGAAAGCTAAACTAGCTAACAGATAACAGGAATACCTTGGGCTTTCCTTGTTACTATTTTGCCTGACTTTTAAAATTTTGGATGAATTAATGTTGATGTATGCTTTTTGTGAAAGTAGAAATGGCTTGGGGTCAAATGTTAATATCATTTCAATAGTGTTTTTTCTTTCTTTTTATATAGATATAAATAATTGTGCTAGAAACTACCTATTAAACTTATGTCTCAGACACTTGAACACTTGGAGATAATTTTCATTATTTTGGTGAAACAACTGATTTAAAAATATATAAATACACACTATCACGTATTTTGATCATTTTGTAGTAGTTTTACTTTTGTAAAACCAGCCAAGTGATGTGAAGAATGCTTAGTTTAAAATAGCTATTTTTAAGATTAGGAAAATCCTCCTAGAATTATTTTCTAAAACATGAGCCAAAGAAAATCAAAAGGAGTAATTTTTGTTTAAGTGTTTACTTTTGCAATATAGACTTTTCTAGGCCTTGTAAACTCACAAGCCCAAACATCTGCAGGAATCTAAAACTGGAGCTCACACTGCCATTATAAAACAAGCATACTTGACTCCATGTCGGCCCTTGTTAGGGAAGCACTATTTTCTCAGAGGCAGTGAAATGTGTTTGTAGGGCAGTGGCTTATAAGCTTTTCCTTCCTGGACCCCTGAGTGATAATATCAGCCATCCTGACTGTTTGTCTACCGGTCTGTTTTTCTACATGATTGAAAGGTGATGTATAGCTGCTTCTGAGACTCTGTGACTTGGAAACCACTGAATGCCAAATTGCATGTTTTCATCATTCTCAATTGATAAAGAAAAATCTGCTCCCCAGCATGATCCCAGGAGTGGAATGTTCCAGTTAGTCAGATGGTCTTAGGCTTTACTGCATTGTTCACCTTCCAAATCAATCTCAGAATCACCACCCTTTCCACAGACACCCCTCGCCTGTATTCTCTGATGCCCCACGGTCAACATGAGAAAATCAGGTTGGGTATCTTCCTGTAAATTTCATGCAGTGACCCTGTAATCCAGTAGCCATTAATTAGCTTAATGACTGTAATTTTTGGTTTATTTGTTTGGAAAGTGAGGATATACATGATGCTTGGCTATCTCACCAGAGCGATGTATAGAATATTATTGACAATGCGGAAGCCGTCCGGTGTCTCTTCCAGTCATTGTTACTCCAAGAAATGACTAATATCCTGACCTTTATCATGATAGACCAATTTTCTCCGATTTTAAATTCCAATCAAATGGAAGTTTACAGGCTTTGCTTTTCGTCATTGACTTCTTTCACTAAATATCATGACAGTGATACTCATCTGTTGTTGAGTTTAGCGTAACTAGTTCAGGCTATTGATTTTGGAAAATTCCTGAACATTAGGCACCTGTGTGTTTCTCTTTAGAAGTTGCACCTTGTCATGTGGCATGTTACCTGAAGCAAGAAAAGATGTAGTAGCAGGTTCTATGCAAGCTGTAGTGACCAAGTTTTCTCTACACAGTGAGATACGGGAGAAGGAACCTGAACTTTAGTTGAGACTGCCTCAGGTTTACATCTGCATTGCACCATGTTGCCACTGTTGGATTCAAACAGTTACCTATACAGAGTTATTTTTCATTCTCTTAAATTGGTAATGGTGATGGTGATTATTCCTTTCCTCATACCTTCATCTGCCATTTCTCTCCAATCATATATCCTTAGTGTTGCTCCAAACATATTCTGGAAATAAAACCCTAATGATTCACAATTTCCAAAGGCATCCTTCAGATGTACAGAGATGCTCACAGTTCAACTATGTCCTGTATCTTGGTAGCCTTTTTAATTGGTTCTTCTTCATTTGCACACCCTCCATGTATTCATCAAATATCCAACAGGGCAGATATCTTTTGTGCCCATGATTTTTCCTTCTGTGCTTGCCCTTATGTAATTGCCTATCAAAGTTTTACTATCCTGTCAGATCTAACCCATGCAACGCCATTGCGAATCACTTCTAGATCACCGCTTCTTATATCACTGTTTTCATTTTTTCAATCAAGGCTATTTCAAGCTGCTAGAATTCAGAAATTATAACACACACAAACACACACACACACACACACAATCCCACATTGGTACACTATGATGTTTCGTTTGTTTTGTCTGTAGCAAATTCTTTATAGTTTTTCTTGGCTAAATTTTGCATTGGCCTTAGCATTGCCCATAAAGAAGGGTAGAATATTCCCAGACTAATGGAATCTCATTACACAGCTGATCTCCCTAAACTTTCATTGGGGTTTACTTGCTTCACCAGTGACTAAGAAGAAAAAAATAACTTTAATGCTTGTGGTCAAGCTAAGACAAAGCGATTTGGGCCTAGGTAGTCAGTGTTTTTGTTCTCAACTCTGTGACTGAGCCTGAGCTGTGCCCAGGGATTTTTAACTGAATAATCTCAAAATAATACTGGGTATTCCAGGTTGTCATAGAATGGATAATATTGATGTTACACTAAGCTATTGTGTATGTCGTGAGACGGTCTTTTATTAGAACACGACTGGGACTTCGATTACCTGAGCTTTCTCAACTGGATTGGGCTTTAAAATATTAGTTTAATATGCTTTCTGTGTTTGCCTGCCATTTCTTCTGACAGTAATAACAACATATAATAGTCACATAAGTATGTTAAACCTCGCTTTAATATATAATGTAGTATAGTTCATTCAGCAGGGGCCTCTAATCCTTTGACTAAAGTTAGAATTCAGAAGCATCGATGTTGTATATTTGAACTCTCTTTTTACCTTTCCCACATCAGAAATAAAGAGTGCATATGTACATTTATATAGCATAAGGGCACATATTTCCTCCGTTACATTAATTTGTGTCAAATTTATTTTTACCACAAAGATACACAACTAAATTAATCTATTGCATCAAATGACTCAAATGCAGACATTTTGTTAAAAGAAAGATGTCAGTATTTGCTTGATATCCAGACCACATCGTGCCTCAAGCCCCCCAAAGCTCATTCAGTTTTCCTCTCTTGACTTTTACTTTCAGGACCTGTAGCAGATACATATATCACACTAGCATTCCTTTCCAAGTCTTCCTGAGCTTCAACTAGGAGTAACATAAACCAGTCATTGAGCTCTCTATTTAGTATTAATATTTTCTTCTTTATTTCCAGCTTTTCTCACACTTAGCCCAAGGGAATATAAATTAAATGTTTTTCAAGAAGACTTAAAAATGGTTAATGCCGTGTCTCAGAGTAGTAGAGGATTTCAGGAGAAATCATGCACATTTAGGATATAAAATGCCAATATAGCTTCTTACACAAAATAAAGAAAAAAAAGTACATCGAGGAAATGACAGCCATGGGGTGTCATCTATGTTCAAAATTATTATTTTTTAATATCAGTTTTCCATGTCTTAAATATAGTCCCCATTTAAAACTATTTAATGATTTCCTTCCTTTATAAAATATGCTGTGATGAGATTTCAGCAAAAATCTATAATATGGTTTGAGAAAGAACATATAAAACAGAAAAAAGTTAATGCCTGTTGACATGATAATAAAGTATAAATACTGGTTAATTCTTGTACTTAGAAAGAACATTCCTGTAGGATGTCCTATTATGTCCTGTTTTAATATATTTACATAATTTGCATATTTTAAAATAGTTAAGAATAGCATAATATTGTCCTGAAGCCTGAGGATTGGAAGGGTTTAATCAAGTTGGGCTCGGTGGCTCAGCCTGTAATCCTGCGCCTTTGGGAGGCTGAGGTGAGTGGATTGCCTGAGCCCGCGGGTTCGAGACCCGCCTGGGCAACTTGGTGAGACCTCATCTCTACAACAAATCAAAAACTTAGCTGGGCGTGGTAGCAAGCACCTGTAGTTCCAGCTACTTGGAAGGCTGAGGCGGAAGGATCGCCAGAGCCCAGCAGGTCGAGGCTGTGGTGGCTGGGAGCAGCCACTGCACTCCAGTCTGGGTGACAGGGAGACTCCAACTTTAAAAAAAAAAAAAAAAAAAAGGAAGGGCTTAATCACTCTAAGACAAAATTAGTATTTTTAAAGGACTCAGACCTAGAACATTCTGTTGAAATTCCTGAATTCCAGAGGTGATTCACAATATTAGAATGCCCCAAATAGAAGGAAAAGCTGATGTTCTTACAAATATCTGACTTCGCATCTGACAACCTGAATACTAAAATCACTGGAAAGCTATCTTCATACAAATGAAAAAAGAGTAAAAAAGTCCATGAAGTAGATACCCATTCAAGACATCACTGATATCTCAAGGGAAATAAACTATATTTTGGGAGGTTTAAAAATTTGGATGAAATAATTACAAAAGTATAAGGAATATTTTTGTTACATGAGTATTTATTAATTCCCTGAAATTAAAAGTTTTGGTAGAAAGTAAAAACCATAACATGAAAGTATTCACCAAATACTATCACGTGCAATCTTCATCACGTCATTTTGTAAATAAATTGAATACTTATTTCTTATACTATAACGGTTACAAATTTTAATTTATTTATGCATTTATGTATGCTTAAAATAACATTTTCCCCCGTTTATGTTTAGGGAAGGTAAACAGCAGCTTGTAATCATTAATTTCTTCAAATAGAAATAAGCCAAATGCAGTGGGGAAAATTACACATTTTAAATGTATAAAATATTTTAAACATACCATATATAGGAAGACTAGAGTGCCAGGGACAAGCTAAGAGGGTGAAACATTACACTTAAGCAGAAATGTTTCCTTCTCTGTCAGCATTGTTCCCTCTCCTACCTGAAAGAAGTTTCTAACATCCAACATCTTCTTAAAAAATACTTTATAATAATGTATCTGAGAAGATATATATATGGCACCAGAAAGATTCTAAATGTATACAAATGGTAACATGATATATATATATATATCACTGTTTGAAATTTATTGGTATCACCAACAACTGTACTGGAAATATTCTTGAACGTATCTTCTTTACTTATGCGATATATTCTAAATTGAACAACTTGGATAGAAACGACTCGTTTCAGGGTATTTCACCTTCATCTTTACTAAGTATTGTCAACA
>CAUYQG010039121.1:0-35512 GCA_963574415.1 Tarsius wallacei | reverse complement strand
TTATAAATAAAGTATTGTTTTCTTCCATCCTGATGTTAGGTTGCATTCAAACATCGGGTATTTTTACTGCAAAGTGAGAGGGGCAGGCTGGAAGGTCTCTCCAGGTCAGAAATTCTAGAACTCTAGCCAGAGACATTAGGTATTTCCCCTGTAGTCTATAGGACATCTGACACTATTTAGAATTTTTGTGAAATCAGCTGATATCTTGTTTTTGAACATTTTGGATAGTGCAGCAATCTTTCCAGCTTAGCTCCTCAGGACTGGTGTGTTATCCTGCTTTCAAACACTGTGTTCATATTGCAGGTAATGAAAGTGAAAACCCTGTGAGGGTAAGTATGATATGCCACTTCCCCAAGATAATTATCGCATAGCTAAAGTACTGGTCATCAACCATTCACTCAGCACTCTTCCTGGCATACTGCCTCACTTCTTTATAAAAAGGCTCAGGGAGAACAAGTCGTTTCTGTAGTACACTCACAACATTTATGGGAGAGGCTCCATAAATCTCTTCAGTGTGTAACAATGGGATAATAAAACTCAGGGATTTGGAACTCACATTGGTTCTCGTCTTTTCTCCAGACCTCTGTGATTTAGAAAGTCCATATGTTAAAATCTCAGAGAAGCTGATTCAGAGAGACGGTCTTTAATTTAGAGCCTGCTGGTGACCTCTTTATTTATTTGCTTCCTCTTATTTTTTTTCCAAACTAAGATTTTTCACAGGACTTTATATAATTTTTCCAGCTTTTCTGGTATAAACCATCTGTGGTCATTTTGCAGTCTCTTTAGGTCATGAGAAAGTTCTGTCTTTCCTGTATCGCACATATACGACCCCTGCTCACCACAGCCACTATTTAGAAGTGAGCAATTCCATTTGTCTCTAAGGAGTTCAGATGCAGTCACAATGCCAAACTTGTCACCTATCTATAATTGTGAAAAATTTTAGAATGCTCGCACATTTAGATAGCTTACTGGCCACTTTTCAAAATAAGTTTTATCTCTCTCGTCTCAAAGAGACAAACTATTATAGAAACTGTGAGAAAATGAGTTTTAAAGTGCTCTGTCTGATATGTTTTGTACAGTAGTACATTTATGTTGGTTTTCCAAATACTTTCAACTTTAAAGTAACCATCAAAAGAATAGAGAACATGCACTATATTGCCAGATATGTATTGTCAGATATATCCTGTCCTATTTGCTTTCAAGCCTTTATCACTTACCTTTTCTCAGACAAATTCTTGCCTTCCTTCAAGACCTAGACCAAAAGCCTATCCTTGACTACTGTAATCCACAATGTTTCAGAATTCCAAAATACCAACTATTCCACATGTTGACCTTTGAATATACCCTGTCAGCTGGGTGCGGTGGCTCATGCCTATAATCCCAGCACTTTGGGAGGCTGAGGCGAGAGGATTACTTGAGCCCAGGGGTTTGAGACCAGCATGGGCAACTTGGCTAGACCTCATCTCTACAATAAATCAAAAAAATAACTGGACGTGGTGGTGCACTCCTGTAGTTCCAGCTACTTGAAAGGCTGAGTTGGAAGGATTGATATTTTTTAATCATATAGGCAAAAGTTGTCTTATTACTTTAGATTACAGTTTCTATTTACTAGAGAGATTATCAAACTCATATGTTACATAGACATTTAAATTCTTTCTTTGGTGCACTGCTCATTTGTGAGTCTTCCTTAATTTGGTGCGTGATGTGCTTCTCTGGGGTTCATAAGAACTCATTTCATATCAAGGACAATATCAGAATCCGTATTTATTGGAAGTATTTTTCCATTTTAGTTTTACCTTTTTATTTTGGCAATGGCACTTCTTGATAGTACCTGCAAATAATGAAATTTAATAATTTTTTCTTTGTGAGTTTTCCACTTCTTAAGTATGACTTTTCATGTAAAACATTGAAAATATTTACTTACTTTTCTCCTAGCTTTTATTTTTCTGTTTTGAACTTTTAGTATTTAACTTTATGATGCTCTTGGAATTATTTTTTTCTCTCAAATAATTGATCAATTCTCCCCAGGATCATTTACAGAATAATGGTTTTTCTAGTCATCATATGTTTTCTTACTTGTTACGTATTTTCTTATTGACCATACATGTATCATATACCAGTTTCTTATTATAACTATGGGTGTTCTTGGGGTCTCAATTATACCCCACTGACCTGGTCATTCTTCTAGTTTCACAGTTTTGATTACTAGAATTTTATGGTAAATTTTAACATCTAGTAAGACAAATTCCTCATGTTACTATATTATTCTTTACAAAATGGCATTGGTTTGTCTTGTTCATTTCATCTTAAAAAAGATTTTAATTATTTGCCACGTTAAACATATAAGATTGGAATTTTTGCATAGCATTGCACTAAGCCTTAAGATTCTTTGAGATGCAACAACAGAAACCTTTTAGCATTCAGTATATTTTTCTCAGTTGGACTAACACTCTTCCCATGTTGAGAGACAGCTAACTATCGGGTTATACTCTTCTCCAAGGGTGCAAAAATAGTGTTTGACTGATGGTGATTTAGCTCTATAAAGAATATTTTAAGAAGAGACTTTGCAAAGTGGCTCTCACAGCTCCTATTTTACTTATCTGGTAATTTTCCTTAATATGTTGACATGAGGCCGGCCGCGGTGGCTCAGCCTGTAATCTGGGATTACACTTCGGGAGGCTGAAGCAAGTGGATTGCCTGAGCCCGTGGGTTCAAGACTAGCCCGGGAAACTTGGTGAGACTTCATCTCTACAATACATAAAAAAAATTAGCTGGGCATGGTAGCGCATGCCTGTAGCTCCAGCTACTTGGAAGGCTGAGGCAGAAGGATCACTGGAGCCCAGCAGGTTGACGCTGGGGTGACTGTGAGTGTGCCACTGCACCCCAGTCTGGGTGACAGAGTGAGCAGACTCCAACTCAAAAACGAAAAGTTGACATGAGTCTTTTGTCAATGGTAAATTCCAAGCAAATATTTAATCCTGAGACTTTTTAGCACATTGGTGGCGCCTTAAACAGCTTCCACATCTGAATGAGGTTTAAAAATTCCTCACTGGACATTTGTCCTAAAATCTCCTTGGAAGACTATTACATAAACAACAAAAAATAGTTTTCACTCATCTAAACCTCCTTATCTGTCTATTGTTTTTGGGTTCCATTCAGTTTTTTTGTTGTCTCAAATGCATGTGTCCTTGTTTCTGGTGGGAATTCTTGCTAAGTGATTTGTGTCTTTCTCTTCCTTTGGGATTTGAACTATCCCAGAACCATCTTTTTCCTCTTTTTTTCCCATAAATTCTGCTTCTCAGATGACAGTGTATGCTTGACTTCACAAACATCTGAATGAAAATCGCTATCTTCCTTTTGAAATATGCATTGTAAATTGAGTGCAACTCATTTTTAGAAAAGCACAAGGTGATAATTCAATGTGTATATAGACAGAATTTTTATGTGTAGAATAACTACAGTAAGAACAGTTTTATTTTCCAAAGTAACAGCAGAACAGCATCTTTAGATAAGAAAGAAATTAAATTAGTCTGAATAATTCTATTTATTTTTTGGCTTTTGATCAACACTTTTGAAGAGAAGACTCACTGTTATGAAAAGGAAGATTGTTTCTTAATTCTTATTTTATGTTTTTATCAGATATTGGTCTAGTAATAAACTACAAATATCTAAATGAAGGTGGCTGCAAATGCTAGGAAGATGTTGAGTGAAGAAACATTTTGTGTTTGGGGAATTTATTACAGTCTTTGAAAATTTCCTGCATTTTCTATACCGTTTAAGAAAAGAAGAAATCTTGACATTTTTCCATAGTGATGCCTTTCAGACGCACTAGGGTAATGCTTTTACGATATAATTTAGGAACACTTAAGAGACGAGATCAGATAATTTCAGGAAGACAATATTTGCTTTAATTTCAATATAAGCTATAAAATTGAAAATGTTTATACAAATGGAAAATTAAATGAGTAAGTTATAGACACTGTTAATTGAGCCTGAACATATCCTAGATGCAAGCAAAGAGTGGCTGTAAACATGCCAGTAAAATGTGCTACTGAGAGTCAGACATTTTTCATCTATCTCCAAGTTAACAACTTTAGAGTCTCATGGCAGTAGGAGTCTGATGGTATTGAGGACAATCTTCCACTGGTTCCCAGGCCTGATGTTTATTTGAGAGCCTGAACTCACGTGCTCTTCTATGGTTTGTGAACTGACTGCTTTCCTTGTTGAGAGGTAAAACAACTTCTCTCAGAAAAGATGGATTGCTATCAGATATTTAATTTTAATTTTACTTTACTTTAAAAGGTTAAGCATAGATTAAGTTATTGCTATAGTTTGGATATGGTTTGTCTGTGCCTACCAAAACTTATGTTGAAATTCGATCCCCATGTGGTGGTGTTGGGCCTAGTGGGAAATGGTTGGGTCATAGGGAGAGATCCTTCATGAATGGTTTGATGTCACTCTCACAGCAATGGGAATGAGTTCTCAGTCTCGCAAGAATGGATGAGTTTCCTCCAGAGTGCGTTGTTACAAAGAAAGTTTCCTCCTCCTGTGTGGTCTTCTTTGCACATGTTTACTTCCCCTTTGACTTTCTCTGCCACGTTTTGCCCTATTATGTGACCCTCACCAGAAACCAAGCAGATGCCGCTGCTGTGCTTCTCATACTTCCAGGTTGCAGAACTGTGAGCTAAATAAACCTTTTCTCTTTATAAATTGCCTATCCTCAGGTGTCCTTTTATAACGACATGACACAGACTAAGACAGTTATTATCTAATTTGATTCAAATTTAATTTTTGTTTTTTAAGAAAATGGAACCCAAAGATGCCACACAATAATAGTAATGTGCCTAATCACAACACATGCATAGGAATTTTTTTAATTAAAAAAATCTAATAAAGGCCTCTAGCTGGATTTTGCTTTCTTCAACCATACATTATCATGGAAGAAACAGCTGAATTTTCTACCTAAACATACACAATTACTTCTTGAACAGTGAAAAATATATCATTTGACACTGATCAGCTCATGCAGAATATAACAAAAAGAAATGAAATGATTATAAAAACAAGACTAAAAGAAAAAGATTTAGGCAACATTTAAAATTTACTCAAAAATATTGATTGATTATTTGCTCTGTTAATTGGCCATTTACCAGTAAACAAAAATCTGCCATTAAGTGTTGGCATCCTAGAAAGAGAGTTTAAGAAAGACACAGATACCATATAATTCAAATGGCTATAATGCAAATCACTTGTGGCTCACAGACCAAATTTGGTCCACTGCTTATTTGTATAAATTTAGTTTTAGTAGAACATAATCATGACCATTTCTTTGCAAATTATCTACAATGGCTTTTGCACTGCAATGGCAAAATAGTTGTAACAGAGACCTCTGGGTCCCACAGCTTAAAATATTTGCTATGTGGCCTTTACAGAAAATTGGTTGACTTCTGGTATGATGTGTTGGTGGCAGTAAGTGATTTTTAAAAAGACTTGGTAAATTTTCATATAGAGTGATCTAATAAATGCTTTCTGAGAAGGTAATATCTGAGGAGATCTGAAGAAAGTAAAGGAAAACACTCTGCAGATTTGAAAGAAAAGAATCCAGACAAAAAGAACTAGAAATGCCTGAGAGGTAGGGGACATGCTTGTCATATGTGAAAAACAGTAAAGAGGCCAGTGAGACTGGAGTGTTTGGAAGTGGGGTGGGGAGTGGTAAGAGGTACTGTCAGAGACAGCAAAAGTGTGGGTGGTGGAGGGCCTTGTGGACCCACATGATGACTTTGCTTTCACTCCAGATGAGCCTGTAAATCACTGAGGGATTACAGAGTGAGTCAAGGACAGACATAATAAGTCTTATATCTTAAAGAGAAAACCTGCAGCTGTGGGTGGAGGGTAAACTGTAGGGGAATAGCGGTGGAAGCCATAAGCTCATTTGAAAAGCTAATTGCTACAATCCAGGTGAATGACAGTGGTGGCCTAGACTAGGGAGGCAGTGGTAGAGGAGGTAATAATCTGGTTGGGGTTAAGATACATATGTAGAAGGTAGCCAATAGGATGCTTTGACGGACTGGATGTGATGCGTAAGAGAGAAAGACATCCAACAATGACTCCAAGGTTTTTGTTCTAAGCAACTGAAAGAAATAAGGCATATTAATAATTTATGGGAATTGGAATGACTAAAAGCATAGCTGTTGGGTTGGTTATTTATCCATCTATGTATTTATTTATTTTTATTCTCCCATAGCTTTTATTTTCAGTTTAATAATTCAGGAATAGCGATTTACAAAAAAAGAAAAAGTTTCTTTCAGTAGGTGAAGACATCAGAACAGAAGCAATTTCTAGAGCAGCAGATTCCAACTTACTCATATCTCACTCTATGACTTCTTATCAGTTCTAGGACACTTTCCTTCATTCTCTGCCTCATTTTCCTTCTCTTTTGTGCTATCTGCATCCTCTTCTTCAGTCCTTGGCCCTCATCAATCCAACACAATAAGGTGGGTCTCATGACTCCACAACCATAACTGCCAAGAGTTTATTTTTGAGCATACAACTGTTGAGATGGCTATTAGTACCCAAACAATCATGTTGAATAGACATCCAGATATTTGATATGAATCAGGGAAGAAGCCTAGGCTAAAGACAAAAATTGGGAAATTATTTTGGCATACAGATGATAAGCTATGAGATGACCTGAGAATAAGTGTAGAAAGAAAGAAAGAAAAAAAAGAGATTCAAGGACTCCAAAATTTTGTGTTTAGGATGATAAAAAAAAAACAAACCAGTAAAGAGATGAGAAGATCCCACTGGAAAGTCAGAAATGGAACCAAGAGAATGTGGAAGCCAAGTGGAGAAGGTAGTTAAAGATAGAAGGAGTGAGGGATTATTGCAAATGCTACTGAGGTCAAGTAAAAAGAAGGCTAAAAATTGACTTTGGATTTAGTCATTTGGGACCAAGAAAACAGTTACTTTGGTGCAGGGACAATAGTCTAATTAGACTAGATTCTAGAGAAAAATAGGATATACAGGGAAAGAATATAACTGTGGAGCAAATGGATAGAATGAGGGTAGATAACTCTTATGAGAAGTTTTTCATTAAAGATAATCGGGTAAATAAGGCAGTATCTAGCGGGAGAAAAAAGGGAGAACATTTTTCTTTAAATAGGAGATATTACAGTATTTTTGTATGCTAATGAAAATGATGTCTTGGGGAGGGGGACAGAGAGAGAGAGAGAGAGAGAGAGAGAGAGCTCTAAGGGACAGACTCTGGTGTGCAAGTGGAAGGGTGGTCTTAGATAAGAGCTTAGAGAGTGCATCCAAAGAAAAGCAAGGAAGATTGAGTACCCAGCTCAGATAAAGATAGTGTAATAGGTTTTGTGGTAGACCCATGTGAATGTTCTCTCCAAACAGATTTTTTTCAGCAGAATAAAAATCTAGGTCATAATTCACAGTGAGGAACAAGGAACGTGGGTGAGTGAATGGGTTAGGGAAGTGAATAGAATTGCCTAGCAACATCAAGGACCCAACTGATGTCAACGTGTTAAAAATGGGCCTAGTGAGCATGGTTGAGTGCATTGTTTTTCAGTTCTGTTATCGTTTTTGTTGTTGTTGCTTGTGAGAACCACATAGAAAGTGATATTTAACTAGGTTTGGAGTTTTGACAGAGGGCTACTATGGAAGGGAAAATGGACAAGGGAGTAAGAGAGTGATTATTCTGATGGATTCTGGAATCTAACCGGAATAAGAAGGAGGTAAGAGTAGATTTGGTTAAGCACTCTGAAGAAGTGAAAGAATAACTAGAGATCCTAACAAAGTCAAATAATTGTTAGAGTAGGGGACAAGAGCAAATGATCTAGAAAGATAATATGTGGTAGCTGGAAGGAGGTGTGTTTGAACTTGAGGTTAGGAAATGGTGCAGTTATTGGTAAAACACAGGGGTGTATACTTTGAAAGGTGGCTTAGGCAGAGTGGAATTATCTGGGGAAATTTTAAGACACCTGAATTTTAGTTCACAGCCCATATCAATTAAATCAGAATGTCTGGTGGTAAAAACAGGACATGAGTAGTGTTTTTAAAGATTGCTAGATGATTTCAGTGTCAGCAAAGTTTGGGAACCACTGCTGTAAAGTCAACCCTATATGTTTTGGTGAATCATTTGGTGAGAACTAAAGAGGACAAATTGATCTTGGCTGAAAGTCAGATTTGTTCTGAAATTATTTCTATGTAAATGGAGCATAGGAAATGAAAACAACAAGAACAATAACAAAAACAGCTGTTGGAAATCAGCCGGAAATGGTGAGGTTATTACGATAATAAAGTTGACAATTTGAGAATTTGAGGGGGTGCTTCAGTTTAGATGATAACTTGAATAACTGTGTGACCTTGCTCCAGGTCCTTAACTTTATCCTTAGCCTTCTCGTTTGTAAAATGGGATAAAAATATATACCTTTCAACTATTGACTTAATCTAAACATTCTTGGCAGAGTGCCCCAATACAAGTAAATTTTGCCATTGAAAACATTTTTTGTACTTTCTTCATAAATGCCTATGTAATGTGCCTTTGTTACACAAGTTTTCTATACTTTTCCATATATCTGTAAATATTATATATTATGTATAACTTATATAAATCAAGTAAGATCACAAGACAACAGGCAATATGCCTGGTATGTAACACTTTGGTAAGCTGAAATCAGCATCACTGCTTTTCTCTTAAAGCTGTTGGATGATAAAATATGACTATGTCAAGTTCTTCATCTTCTCTTGCCTTGTGAGAGGATTACAAATACTATTTCAGAGAAGAAAGATAGGAAATGGCCATCACTCACCTTCTAGCTTCACTTTGGGGAAGCTTTACTGTTCCATGGTTAAAATCACAGTGTGTAGTGAGGCAGGCATGAAACTGAATTTTAACTGTATTTTTTTACTTAACTTTTCTGAATCTCCTTTTGGGTCCGTTGAGATAATATATGTCCTAATTTTATAAATTAGTAGCTGACTCATAGCAAATAAGTGTTCAACGAATAGTTTTTATCACTATTTATAATTTATGGCCACTTTAACCAGGGTCATTTATAGATTTCCAAGTCAGGAATACTACTAAGAGAATGAGAAGTAACGTGTGAAAAATATAAGCATTCCTAATATTAGAATAATTGCTATATCATTATTTCTGACAGTTTTTCCTCATACTTTGTTTATTCAGAACATGAAGATTGCAAGGACACATATTTAATTTCCTCTGCTCAAGTGCCTGGCAGGAAGTTGAAAAAAAAAAAGAAAAAGATGAATTGCTATGTAAGTCCTAAAAGTTATTTAAGACATGAGCATCATTAGGATAGAAACCTATCTACGGAAATGATATTTTTTTCATGAGAAAATGACCTATTGTCCCCTCTTAAAATTTGCTGAATGTGAACTTGCTGAAGAGTAAGCTCCGAGAGCCAGTTGTGCTGGATTCCAAAAGAAGCCTTACAGTGGTGATGAGCCAATGGCAACATACTGCAATACTCACAGGAAATCTAATGCTTCATGGGTGAAAGAGGCCCTCCAAAAGTATCTTTAATAGTGTGGTGCTATTTCACATAAAGCTGTAAAACTGTCTATATGAGAAAGAGACCTTCAATCCAAAGTCTCTTTGGTCCCTTTTACTTTGATGTTTCTGTCTATTATGTAATAAACATGAATAAGTCCAATTAGAAAATTTCAAGCCCTGTAAAAGTTCAGAAAATTTCAAGTCAGTTAACCTGGCTAAGCAGTCTCTTGGTGTGATTGTTTAATACTTAATGCATTCTGGGCCATAAATTAAACAGGCCTTCACAGGAGTTTAAATACCTTATTTTGGGGGTGGTCTTCAAAAAAAAAATTAGCTTGAAAAATGATATGGAGGCCTAGGAAAAAGTATGATTTAATGCCTTCTTTTATTTTCTTCTTAAATGACCAAAGTCTTGTATTTCACAAAATTACTTGGTATATATCAATACTAATATATTCTTGGTAGATTACTGCATTGCCATTAACAGAAAGGGATAATGTTTGATGGTGAAGGTCTTGTTCTGTTGGGTGTACAAAAGACAAAGAGCAAGAAGGACTTATTTTCCCCAAAATCTAAGCAAGGGTTAGCAGGACCTTCTAGCATGGCTTTGAAAGAAGACAAACATACCAACATGACCTTCACTTATTAGAAAGTATAAGCCTTTAAAAAATCTTATATTAAAGAGTCATGTGAAAAGGAGAAATTTAAGTTAAATTTTTGCTGTTTTTGAAAAAATGAAAAACATATCTATTTATCCTTTGCAGTATTTCAAGTCCTATTATTTCCAACTTACATATTAATGGTGTCATATTTGGCAAGTTACTTCAACTCTTTGAGAATTGTACTCTTTTTTGGAGTAAGCTATAATGACTAAAATAAATTTTTAAAATGTATATTACTTACTTTATTTTTTGTCACTAAATATAGGCCATATGGGATTGACCATGACTAGAAGAGTACAGGCACCTTGCTGAATAAATTTTCTCAGTTTATCTAACATATGATCTCATCTCATTTCTTTTTTATAAAGTGAAAATTAAGATGAAAAACTGAGATTTCATCCACTGTAGATGAGTTCTCCCTCTTTACTCCTGCTCATCCAGTGGTGTATACTTCTTCTAATCTATTATGAATGCTGCAGGTTGAGTTCCCAGGAAACAAACTCTCAGATGCTCTTCATATCAATGTTCATGATGGAAAAGAAGGTAAGGACACAGTACTGGATTGAGAAAAAAGTCAAGTTTCAAGGCAGTCTTAGCAGAAGCTTTAGTCAACCTCATAGGAAGTTATGAGTAGCAGGTGACACTTCACAGTCACCCTGAGTTGACTATGAGTTGACTATGGGCCTTTATAGTCTTATACAAAACAGTCTGGATGCAGGCCACCTTCAAAGGGAACTTGACCTCAGAAAAAGTGACTTTGCATCTGAGTCAGTACTCAAGATTGACAAGAGGTCTACAGCTAGGGGCTGTCTACAGGCAGCATGCCCCCACAGCAAGGGTAATAAGTTCATCTCAGCAGACAGATCTGAATAGCATTTTCTCGTATTTACTAGTGTGAGGACATGGGCCTGTGCAAGGAGTGTTCTCAAAGCCTGACAGTTGGTGCCATAATTATGCTAAAGTGAGTGGATGTGGATCCTTATTCATTCAGGTTTTATGCTGATAAAAGAAAGCACTAGAAGATATTTATCAATTTGAGTAATGAATGGTGATAAAGTAGTCAAGATTTAAAACTCATGTTTGAAAGGGTATAAAGCATTTGGAAGTAATGTACAGAGCACTAGAACTGAATAGGTACTCAATGAACTCAAATGTTAGTTGAATAAGTATAAGTGAGGAAGAAGTTGCTAAGGTCATACTGTTGAGGAGAGGTTTATTGGTCTTTTAGCTCATCGAGGCTTTATGGAGAAACGATTAGTGACAAAAAAAGGGCTAAGAGTAAGATGGGCTTTGGGATATATATTTAAAATAGAAGTTCAAAATAAGATATGTAACATTGTTGGAGAGAAGGGATAGAATGGATCCTGGAGGATCTTCTGTAGACTTAAATTTAAAAAGAAGAGAAGTACTATGGAGTAATTTGGTGAAATACTTCTGTCATAAAATTTTAAGGAATGTATCTGGGTATCATAGACAAGATAAGGCACATAGAAGGCAGTCTGTGCAGTCATGGTTATTTTAAATAAAGAGAGTGTGAAGTAGGGAGGTTGAGACTGGGAAAGGAGGTGGTTTCAATTATTCTCTGAAATGTTTAAATTAGCACTGGTAATAGCAGAGAATGAAGTAGGGGTTATGAGGAGAAATAATTTAGTTGAATTATTTTTACTTGGAAAATAATGTATATAGGCTTCAAATTATTTGGGGCTATATTCAGTGAGTGTGTGGTATGGTATGCAGATTGAGTTTTGAAAAGAAATGTATTTTTGTTGTTGTTGTTAATGACATAAGGTTATAAAACTCCCGATTCTGAAAGGGCTGTAGAGATCACTTACTTTAGTGCTTCCATTTTACAAGAGAGAGTTGCCAGGGACAGCGAAATGAACAACCTGCTCATAGCAGTGGAGTAGCAGGACAGGGAGGCCACCCCCAAAGCTATCCTCTTCACTATTTCTCTCAGATGCCAAGAGAAGAATGTGGATCATTTATAATCCAAGACTGTGTTACTGCATCTGCAAAGGGATTTTTAAACAATTAAACAGGTAATAATATTTAATGTTCACCTTATACCAGTATGATATACACTGGGACTTCACCCTGGCTTCCAATCAGAATCATTGAATGAGCTTTTTAAAAAATATAGACTTCTAAGTATATTTTTAAAGGTCCACAAGTGGTTTTGTTGCTGAAAAGCATGGCTTAAAGTGCAAATACACTAACAAACCAAAAAGCATAAGTAATAACTCAAGGATATTATACCCACAGGAAAAATTGTACTGTGCTTGTGAAAACCAAATGGAATGTGTTTTATATGTATATTTGTGCATTCTCTGAAATCTTTTGCCTGTATGAAGTTATTTGCAGGGATCCTGACTCTATTAGAACATTTTACGGATAGACACAGATTGGCTCAGAGCCCTTCCATGCTGCCTCCACAGGAGACTAGGGAGGGGGTGAGTTTTAGAACTCCTCAAATGTAAAATATTAAAATAGCATATTTATGTAAAAAAATAAGTATTGAGAACAACTCAATTGTCAGTGAATATTTTAAAATATGTAAGGTTTTCCAACATATATATTTTAATCTGAACATTATAAGTCAGTGTTCCAGTAGTAAACAGATTATACATTTAGATTAGGATAATTTCTTTTTTTATACTTAAAAATTTTTATTTTCAAGATGTGGGGTACGATTAGGTATACAAGTGGTCATTGTACAGGTAAAGTTTAGGCCTCACTTCACTTGGTTTGAGATCAGATACCCTTATTGATGAAGTGTTTCCTGATGATTTAATAATGAATTTAACATAGAAAAGTGGGTGTACTTATATGAGTGTAGAGGAACCACAAAGGACAGTACAGTTAAGTGGCTGGTGTCAGCAGAGCTGTTACCATTTTTCAAAAGAATGAGGGGAGGAAGAAGCAGTTACTAGAATATGGAAGAAGAGCTGCATGTGGAAGGACACCTTGAAGGGAGTAGTGACCTTAAGTCAAGGGACACAGCCAATGGAAGGCGACCACAGGCAGGGAGGTGGCAGGAGAATATATGCTCTGATCTCACTCTCCTCTGTTTTTCCAATCTCCTATCATAGCTCCTCATTGGCCAAACCTAAGAAGTCAGAGTGCAAGGGAATGGAGTGGTCGAAGCGTGTAGCTGGGGAGCAGGGGGAAGATAGCCAGTGGAAGAGTGGAAAAGGGAGAAGCTGAGGTCTTGAAAAGGTTAATATCTATTGTTAACACTGATAATTTATTTGTCAAACATATATTGAGTATTTATTATGTATCAGGCTCTGTTACTTGTCATTGGAAACACGAAGATGAATCACACTGAGTCCCCGAAATAAAGGAGCTTACAGGTTAGATAGAAAGAACCACGACTACATACAAGAGTGAAAATGTAATGTAAGTGAAAGGTCAAATTTCAAACAAACACAAGTTTTGAAGAAGGATTTTAGCAACTACTTTCAAAAGGGTATTTTTCTGCAAAGATTCCCTAAAGATAACAGGAAATCCACTTCCAGGAAGAACTTGAATCTGATGGGTGAACAGGGAGAAAAAACAATATCAGGATGTTACATCAGGACCTGAGAGCAAGGAGTAAAGTTGATAAAAGTGTCCAATTAAAGACACTACACACACACACACACACACACACACACACACACACACACACAAATTCAATCACAAGCATTTCTTAAGAAAGCTATTCACAACAAATCCGTCATGTCATTTATACATTTTATGAAAAATTTGGCTATGGGAGTGTGGAGAATTAATTTTGAAAAACTATTCCTCATGAATCGACCATTGGCTTATTCTGGCTCTCCCTTCTTCCTCCTCATTTCTTCTTTTTTTCTCCCTCCAGACTTTTCCCAGAAGCTCCAATTATTCCTTTTTATCACTGTTAATCTAGTAAAAAGTACTTTAGCAAATACTTTTACTTTAGCAAGTCTAGTGGTTCTCAAATGTTAGTATTACCACAATCACCTCGAGACTTTGTTAAAACACAGAATTTTGGGGTCTAATAATTTTCCTTCCTAACAGGTTCCTAGATGATGCTGATGTGGATGGTCTGGAGAATCCCATTTTGAGTACCACAGCTTTAAGTTATAACACAACACATCTCTGATGAACACATTAATTTTCAGATGATTTTATTCCTCTATCAATGTCACAAGGACAGATGCAGATGGATGGTATCAGAAAGCTCCAGTAACTCTGGGGAGAATTTTGTTTTAACTAGACTGAATTTAATACTCCATTCTGGCCATTCTGAAAATATTGCATCAGGGCATGGCCCTTCTTTGATTAGAACTTACATAAAACCAAATCATAACTTATTCCTTGATTTAATTATTTATATGAGAATCAAGGGACAATAGTGAAAGACCAGAGATTATTACATGATTTTTAATACTAGTCTGCCACTTGGTAATACTGGCTTATATCTAATATATCTCTTCTGTGTTATTTTATTGTTTAGAAAAATAGACCCTTGGCTTGAGAATAAGTGTTTGACATTAAATAGATAGTAAGTTCTACCAAAAATGTCTCTCAGTGTTCAAGCTATACTTTGATGTATTATAATTCATTAAACAAGTATTTATCAATCCCTAGTACATGCAGAATGCCACCCTGTTGTGGAAAGAATATAGTTTAGTGGAGGAAACAAATATACATATACAAAGATAAAGAGAGTGAACAGATGATAGAAAAGGAAAATATTGAATTTTATGTGAAGTATGGAAACTGCTGACCCCAAAGTGCCAAGTTGAACATGGGTCTACAGTTTGTACAGTGTGTAAGTCATTGGTTGATGGTGAGTGTTTTCCACAAGGGTAGAACTCAGGATAAGGTGAGCTCTAAAAGCTTGTGTCAGCTACTAGTGAGTCTATGTACAAGTAACAGAAAACTCGGCCAACAATAGTGTAAATAAGTAAAGACAGGTTTACCTCGTTTTATTGGACTTTATTATGAATCACAGATGTTGTGTTTTTTACAAATTGAAGGTCTGTGACAATCCTGTGTTGAGTAGGTCTACTGGGGCCATGTTTTTTTATTTATTTAATTTTTTATAACTTTATTTTGTTATTGAGATGTGGGGTACACTTCAGCATAAGGTACATAAGTAACTTATGTGCAGGTGGAGTTTGGGGCTCCAACTGTCCTCACTTCCCCTGGTTCAGGACCAGGTACCTTTGTGTTGTTACGTGACATCCGCCCTCGGAAGTGTCCCATGACTGCCGATCCCTCCCTTGTGCTAGGTGATTAATGTTCATGGGACAATGTGTTTAACAATGAAGAGTTGTTTCTTAAAGATGAGCAGAGAAAGTGGTTTCTTGAGATGAAAACTGCTCTTGGTGAAGATACTGTGAACATTGCTGGAATGACAACAAAGGATTTAAAATGTTACATGAACTTAGTTGATAAAACAGCGGCAGGGTTTGAGAGGATTTGCTCCAGTTTTGAAAGAAGTTCTATTGTGGATAAAGTGTTATCAAACAGCATTATATGCCACCGAGAAATATTCCATGAAAGGAAGAGTAATTTAATGCAGCAAATTTCACTGTTTTATTTTAAGAAATGGTCACAGTCACCCTGGTCTTCAGCAACCACTATCCTGATCAGTCAGAACTATCAGTTTTGAGACAAGACCCCCTCCACCAGCAAAAAGATTATGACTCATTAATGACTCAGATAGTCATTAGCATTTTTTTAGCAATAAAGTATTTTTATTCATTTAGTTATTTATTTTTTATTTTTTTGAGTCAATGTTTCACTCTTTCACCCAGGCTGAACGATCATGGCTTACCACAGCCTCAACCTCTTAGGCTCAGGTAATCCTTTCACCTCAGTCTTTGAGTAGTTGGGACTACAGTTGCATGCCACTATGCCCAGCTAATTTTTTGATTAGCAATAAAGAAGTGTTTTTAAATTAAGGTATGTGCATTGTTTATTTAGACATGCTGCTATTATAAGTTTAATAGACTATGGTATAGTGTAAACATAACTTTTATGCACTCCAGGAGGCAAAACATTTTGTGTGATTCACTTTGTTGTGTTATTTACTTTATTGCAGTGGTCTGGAACCATACCTGCAATATCTCTGAGATATGCCTGTATTTTCTCTGTAACTAGATGTCTGGGAGTACCTGGTCTGATACAGATTTGGCAGTTCAAATTCATTGCCAAGATCTTTGTGGTTTTGTTGTGTTTGTTTTTTAGACTTTCCCTTATGGTTTTAAGATGGCACCTGCAGTTCTATTGTCCACATTTGAGAAAAGGTTAAAGGAGAGAAGATTCTGGTCCAACCTGTCCCCATTTATTAGGAAAATACAACCTTTCCTAGGCTCCCTTGCAGCATCTTATTTACATATTGTTGGCTATGTGTCACATGGCTAACTCTAACTGCAAGGGATCATAAAAAAGTATTAGCTAAGGACATTCTCATTCCAAATAAAATCAGGTTTCCACTACCAAGAGGGAAGGGAGTCATATATAAGAGTGTTTGCCTCAGGAAAGACTATACTGTCAGGCTGAAACTACCAGCCCCCTGCCTGCTTCTGCTCTCCTACCAGGATTAACACCTGGGGATGTGGAGCATACAACGAAAATCTCAAGCTCTAGTATATCCCTACAATGTAATCCTAGTTTTGGTATTTACAAGCTGTATGGCCTTGAACAAGTTATTTTATCTATCTGAACTTTAATTTTTATAAACTTAAAAAAGAGACAACAATATTATCTTCTTCCCAGGTTACTGGTGATTTTAAGTGAGGTACTATATGTGACACCTTTCTTCAGGGTCTAGCACATAGTGATTGTTCAATAAATTAAGAGTTTCAGTCACTGAGATCTGTCTCAAGGAAATGAAGGAAAGAATGTTTCCAGGGTGGCTGCAGGAAAGGATCATGGTGAGATACAGGAATAAATGAAAGACTAACCCATACCTCATTACAGTCTCTCAAATTATTATAGCTGTATATATTAGCAAATTCTTTCCAGTCTACTTTTAGCCTGGCACTGTTCACACTACTAAATTTTACAGACTTGAGTGTTTATGTGAGCCAATGAAAATGAGCTATAACTCATGAAATGTAAGTAGAAGAGGTTTGCATGCACTTTTGTACCATACATGCAGTAATTGCTGGGATTTTTTCTGAATTGCATTTTCTTCCTTATGAAATAAAGATGGTAAGTTAGTCATAAACTACTTTCTCCTGATTCAATTCACTTAATTGACTTTGGAATCTGCTTTATGACTTTTGCTTAATATTATGAAAAAATAATTGCTATATTTGTCCTGGTAGTGTAGACTGATTTATTATGCCGATCAACATAATAAAACGGCAGCGTCATTATTATGGACCCTGCAGAGCTAGTCATGGTGAAGAGTTGTGAGTTGAGGTACCTGCAACTGAGGCTGAAACTAAGTGATGGGCAAGAATGCATTCCATCAGAGCCCGTGAGAGAGGAGAGACCCCCAGCAGCACCTCCTAGAGCTACTGGGAGTGAGGGGAGTAAAGGAGTTCATTGCTGAGCCACGATCTTGGTAACTGAAAAGGACAAAATCAAAGCCATGCTGAATGGGCAGGCCAGGACCAAGGGCACAGAGGCTTCAGCTCAAGTAAATACCATGGCGGCACCTGGTGCTGCAAAAACCACATCACTTCCAAGACTGACACATATTTTTCTCTGTTCTCTGTTGAGTGTTTCCATTGCCAAAACGGGAAAAAAAGGAATCTCCTTTCCAAGTCACCTTCCAAACCTCATCTTGCTTAGTTCAAACCATGTTTCCTTTTCATTGAATGGATAATGTTGGATACCTGCAGTGTGCCAGGCACTGTTCTAGGCAAATTGAATTTGTTCTTTTTTCTCCCTGGAGTGTTTGTTCCTTAGATGCATTCCTTGCTAGTTTAAGTTTATACTTATTCAAGTCTTTAATTCAAATATGTTCACTGTGAGACCTTTTCTTGCTTAGGTCTTTAATGTTGACCTTCACTCCTCTTGCCCCCTCCCTACTTTATATTCCATAACTAACACTGCTTTTGAATATGCTAAGAGATTTACTTATTTGTGTTATTTATCCTCTGTGTTCACTGACTAGAAGGTAAGTATCATAAAAGTTTTTGTTTGTCTTATTTGTGTTTATTGTATTGCCTGTTCTGTTTCTTTTGCATTGCCAGTGTCTTAAGAGTCCCAGGCACATAGTAACTTTTCAGTAAGTACGTGTGGAATGAAATAAATAGCCTTCAAACTAATCTCTTTGTAATCTACATAAACTCCAATGTTAAATAGCCTGTGCAGGGATTATTCTGTCTATCTGGTCTATGTATACCCTACTTTTGGCCTTAGTCTTGATACTAGGGTCTTTGATGTGTAAAACCAGGTTAGCAGCACTTTTTACAGAATGTGATCTTACCAGGATCTTATTCTAACTTGTATATGTACCCATGTTACTCTTGACTGGACATCCTGCAGCTACCTGGGTAAATGGGACTTCCCGTTCATGGTATTCAACAACTCACTTTCAAAGAATTAAGTTTAATCTTGCATTCACTCCTGCTCAACTGCTATGCCCTTTGTATTGAATGGCTTCTAAAAGAAAAAATTGTGTCTCTTGGAGATTTCTCCCCTAATTCTCATGCCTTATTTCTCCAAAAACATAAAACAAATACTTTCCTTTCCTTGAGGTTTCACTATAGATCATTCTAAAATATGTCATGTTAGCTGTGTTTTTCATTTTTTAAATAAACTCATATGTGGAAACATGATTATATGATTTAAACAAACATAGTGTTAGATAATAATAATACTTGCTCACTGTTATTGAGTTTTTACTAAGATTACCTGATTTATATATCTTACATATATTAGCTCACTGAAGTTTCACAACAACTCTGTGCATTATCGAATTTTGCGAGTGAGTGAACAAAGTTCAAAGATATTATGTTAACTGAAGCCTAAATACCACCTAGTTTCTACAACAGGTTAAGACAGAATATTTATGAATTATACTCTAGTGTATGTATCTAATGTCAAAGCTGACAATTGATGAAGACTTTTAGCACTCTTTGGAAAGGTGACAATAAAACAAATATTTGAAGTTCCTACTTTTCTGGTTTCTCGAACCAGATGGCATTTATATTCATAAGAGTGCATATAAAAAATTTGCCCTAAGAGAAAAATGCAGGGAAAATTAATCTTACTGACTTACTCTTGCTATTTGTTACACAAGAACAAAGATCATGAAGACAGAAAAAATAGAAAATAGAAGATAGTAAATGTATGTGAATGAAGAAGGTAGAAACACTAACATAATTTTTTTCATAATATCATCATGCAATAAAATGTTTTATAAGTGCTGTTGCAAAAAATATTCATTCCCATGATTGCTAAATGTCACAGATCTGCTTCTAAAAATTCAGTCAGGTGGCTAATTCTAGGACTAGATTAATAGCATACATTGACAATCTTTACGATGATTATTTCTGGCAGCTCTTAATTTTTTATTGCTAAGAAATTCACATCATTTTCTTAGCTGTTGTGATTTATGATTTGGTTGTTTGTGTGTCTGGCTTAAATTGTGAGTCCAGTGGCTGGAATCCTATTCTCTGGATATCTTGCCTAATGCTAAGCATACTGTTGGCTCTCAGCAAATAATAAATTATTTCAGTCATTACCCTTAACATTTTCGTCTAGACAGTCTTCCATGTGGTGTAGTTGTTTTTGTTTCCATACTTTCATCAATAATAGCAGATTGAATTTTGAGATTTTTAAAAAAATCACAGCTTCACCAAATAACCAATGTGAACCATTCTAGGAGCCATATTTTAAAACAGAACATTTTTGAAAATGCACTAATTAGTTTGGAAGGTTTCAAGAGTCATTTTCATACCAACTAGATTTTAACAAATAGAGAATTTATGGTATAGACATCTGAAGATAAGTGATTTCTGTTCCTTTCTCCATTGGCTCTGTTTAATGACGAATACCTGGGCTATACCCCACATAATGAATTCTCTGTTGTATCAACAAGAATTCAGTTTTCATTAAAGGTCACAAATCAATTTTATATAATATTTGAAATTCAGAATGATTGATTCATGTTTCCTAAGGCAGGAAGCTCGGCTTCTACTAACATATTTATTCTTCCTATATTTTAAAAGGACTATGAGATGAAAGATATCGTTCATTAAAACACAGGTATAATTTATATCTGGGACTGCCAAACAAGACCTGGTAACTTTAAGAAAAGGATTATGCATGCTTTATAAAGTATATAGTCATCTGCTTTAAGACAATCCAATACAGCAAAAATACTGTTTATTAGGATTCAACTCGTGCTCTCAGTCATCTCCTGGATTCCTGCCTCTGTTTTACTTTTATATTTCCTTGTCTTTTAAAAATGGCCAATGTGGCTTTGAAAATAGAAATATTTTTAAACAATTAGAAACTAATGCTATGAAATACGTTCCAATGAATTCAGTTCTTGAGAAAACTTAACTCACGTTCCTTGGTAGTTAACCATGCTTACAGCAGTAACTTTCAATAAAATGTTGTTTGAATCCCAGTATATAAAGTAGATGAAATAACGTTAGTTACTATAAGAGGACTGGCCTGGAGCCTCATCTATTTGGTCTCTCTTTGGATTCTGCAGGGGTGCTTGAAAATCCATAGATTTCTTTTAAATTTCTTGTAATTTATAAGGCCCACTGTTATTTGGTGGTGTAATTCACTTGCACAAGTTATTCTTGCAAACTTTTTTTTTTTCCTTTCTCCCAGCTCTTTGACATACCTCTTAGGAGTTTTTCCCAGTTTCCCCAAGACCACTTAAAAGCACTTGCGTCTATGGCTCCATAATATACAAACTTGTGTTTCTTAGCAGTTATTGAGCAATTCTGTGGTTGTGGATTGCATGAATGTCCACCTCTAACATATAACCTTCTTCAAATTAGCTCTGTAACTTTTCATCTTTTTACCTCTTGTCCTTGCCTCTTTGTGGGTGATCACTTATTACATGTTTAGCAAACAAATTAATTCAAAATGCATTGATGTAAATTAAAATCATTGTTAATTTTTCTGTAGTTATAATTGTGTACTTTTCAGGTTGTTATACTTCATTCTTGAAAACTAGGCTCCAGCTAAAAACACTGTCACTAAATCTAATGTGAAAAGAAAGTCATTTCCTGTTGTACTGACTGGAAGCTGCTATGACAGTGGAGCTATGGGTAGACTATTTTCTATTCGTGAAGAGCCCCAGTGGCAACTGCATGTATTTAGGATTTTGAAAATAAATGTCCCCGGGGGAAGGGTAGGGGACAGATTTTGGTGTTTCTTTGCTCGTTTGGCTCTGGAAGCCAGTTCTCTTAATTCACTTAGCAAATTATCCTTCTACTTTAACATGAGACACTTGATTTGAACTTCAGCAGAGGGCAAAAAAGATAAACAGCCAAGATAGGTCATGTGAGGATAGTAAACTTGGCTGACTATGCTGTCCTCGCTGGAGTTTGATCAATATCTGTAGGTGAAAATAACCCTTATTAGGTCATTGAAATGTTTATGAGCTAGTTTCAAGTTTTCTGCTTTCCTAACTTTTTGGCATTATAACTTTCTATAAATACCTAATAGTGGTTTTTGAAAATCAAATATGGATTTTTAAAAAGACTTCTTTGGGCATCACATAAACACTGGAACTTGCAAGATCTTTACCTTCATGTGCATAAAACAAATATTGATTCCATACCAAAGTCATTTAGGAGCTATTGGATTTGGTCATAAGTTTGGTCTGCTGTTTTTCTTCCATGTTCCTTCCTTCATGCCAGAAAAACTCTACTTGGTTTTACTAATTCCAAATTATTCTAGCAACTTCTTAAGATTGACAAATATTACACTAAAGAATGATAAAGGCTAAGAGGGAGAATAGTTAATAAATTATAATTCATATGTTGCAATGAGTGTCTGTTTTATGAATTAAAGCCATTCATTGTGTGGAGGTTTTTTTTTCCCTAACATTTTCTTTTTTTTTGAGTTGAAGTCTCACTCTGTCACCCAGAAACAGACTGGAGTGTAGTGGCCGCTCCCGGCCACTGCAGCCTCGACCTGCTGGGCTCCGGCAATCCTTCCGCCTCAGCCTTCCAAGTAGCTGGAACTACAGGCACGTGCTACCACGCCCGGCTTAATTTTTTGATTTATTGTAGAGATGAGGTCTTGTCAAGTTGCCCAGGCAGGTTTCGAACCCGTGGGCTCGGGCAATCCACTCACCTCAGCCTCTCAAAGCGCGGGATTACAGGCTGAGCCACCAAGCCCAGTCTTCCCTAGCATTTTCAAGATTGATTGTTGTGTAAAGACTTTTACAGGATTTTTAGCCCCGAGTAAATTAAAGAATTTAGAATTATAATTAAAATAAAACACATCACAATTTCTACATAGTATCCAAATATGTGACTATATATTTATACAATCCAATGACATGACTATTATTTCTGTTCTACAGATAGAGTATGTTTAAATTGGACAGTTTTATCCTTAGAAAATTAAAGTTGTTAAATTACTTCTCTGACCTTTGTAAGAGATTCTAGAATCTGTGATTTTATTAGTTTTGAAATATTTTTAGCCATTATCTCTTCAAATATTCCTTTTGATGATATGATTCTTAGTCTATCCTCTATGTCTTTTACCTTCTGTTCTAGGTTTTCTACCCATTTGTCTCTGTGTGCTTCATTATTACTTTTTCTGATCTCTCTTTCAGTTCAGTAATTCTTTCCTCACCACTGCTCACCTGCTACTAAACCCTTTCAACGTGTTATCTATTAAGTTCTAATCTGCTATTAAATATTCATTTACAGTTTAATGCTGAAATTTTTAATAGTGTCATTTTCTTGAACATAATGAGTACTGTTATTTTAAAGTGCCTCTAATAACTCCAATTTCCAAAGATTTTGTAGGTTTATTCTACTGTCTTTTGTTTCTGCTAATATTTTCTTGTCATCTTATCTCCTTGTATGTCTGATTACCGGTATGTTAGTATGTCAGTATGATTACTGGTACATCAGACCTTGTGTTATGAGCTGCATAGTTGTGTTTTCCAAAATTCATATGTTCAAACCATAGCACCTAATGAATGATATTAAGAGGTGGGGACTTTGGGAGGAAGTTGGGTCATCAGGGTGATGTCCAAACTGACTAAGATGCCTTGCGTTGTAGAAATAATTTGAGACCCAGGATGAAGTTACTTTACTCGAGGAAGGACTTACTTTCATTTCTGTTGGATGACTAGGGTTACCAGCAATACAGAATTATGTTAGTCCCCTTTCTAATGTTGAAACTATTGGTAGCTAAGCTGCCATCTTTAGGCAGGCCTGTCTGTTTTATTTTTTGTTTTCTGGTTCATCTTTACTCCCAGGAGTTTCACATGAATCCTTTCCTTCACCTGGCCCTGAAGTTAATTATCTGAATCCTTATCCCCCAGAGGTTATTAAAAGTGTTGCTCATTTGGGAGCACTTGCATAGATTTGGCAAATTGCCTCCAAGAGAAAAATGGCCTGAAATTCTAGTTCACCTCCCTGAGGCTCCATCTTTCCATGAATCTTATCTTATAATTCTTTTCTACATAGCTGATGCATTTAAGCATAATTTTTAAAAAATACTTTGTTAAATTTCCTATTACCTTTTGCAGAAGGATAGTTCTGAGCTATTTAGTCTGCTATTACCCAGAAATAGGAGACTTTAGTTATTTCTCTGCATATGTATTTACCTGTCCTACTTTGTAGAGCAAGCTACAAAAGTGTTTCTTAATATATAGCTAGTGTTAGATGCATAGACAAGCTTATTTTAAAAATTGTGTTTATAACTTGACTGAATTTGAAATGCATTTTTCTATAAAAAGCTGCTATATGCTAAATAGGTTCTCAGACCTATTCATTTAAAATTCTGTTTTTTCTACACCTTGTGTTGCATTCCCTAGAAAAGAGCCTGATACTAGGATTCTCTCTCTCTCTCTTTTTTTTTTCTTGCAAGTTGTTTATTGAGGGAGAGCTTTCATGAGAAAAAACCTGTGAAAAATTGGGGGCAGCGGAATAAGGCAGGGGAAAAGTCAAACAAAAATGGGCTTCAGCTAAAATTTGGCCTTACCTATCCCATGAGGAGTTCTAGACTATAAAATGTGCCACGATATTGTCTCACATTGAAGCAAAAAGGCTGAGCTTTTGCAATCCTGAATTATTCAAGCATTGATCACAGGCTACTCCTATGGAGGGAGGTTATAACTTTTCAGACATTTTCATACAAGGTAATTCCTGTCAGCTCATGGCAATTCTAGGAGAAAAGTGTAACTGTAACCTCTTAGCAACCATCTCACAATAGGTGGGTGCCCTCATTCAGTGAAGGGAATCTGGGCAGGGTATCAATAGCAATTTTCCACATTCCACAAAAATTTTGGCAATATTTTTAATACTACGGAATTTAATTTAGAAGAATAATAGTGTTTGTTTGAAAATACACATGTAGATGTTATACTTGGAATATTTTTCTCTCTCTGTTGAACTCTGAGTAACTTTCCCACACTTTCTAACTGCCAGACAGAGAAATAGAAATTTCTTCAGCAACAAGTTCCAGTATCCTGGCCAAGAGAGTATCCTTGAAGGAAGACAATGGAAAGGTGAGAGACTTTATGGAGCCAGATAATTATGAGTTTTGGGGTGCTTGTGCAAAGTTACAGAATTAGAACTAGTCTTAGGCTTTCTAATTTTCTGGTTACCTTCTGTTATCTCCCCACAACACCCAAATTGTCTATTCATCTTTTCTTGTCTTGACCTCTGCCTTCCTTACAGGATTTCTTTCTGGTTGTCTATGAAACAAAAGAATGATATGACTTCCTTCCTTTTTCTTCTCCTTAAATAAAAATACAAACCTTTTGAGGATTCTGTCTGATTGACATTCTTCTGACTATTTACCTACTTTTCATTTAGACCATGTATTAGACAGAGAAACAAAACAAAACTGCAAAGAAGTTATTTCCATATGTTAAAATGCACACTGATTTGGAGTTATCAGATCTGGGTTCAAATCTATTTTGGATCTGTAACTATTACTTTTATTCAGAATTAGAACTATTATTATTATTGTATAAATATACTGGGAGAAAGGTCATGGAGAATCTACAAGGGAAAAAGAGTGAATTAAATATTTAAAAAATTCTGCTTGGCGAGACATCATCTCTACAATAAATCAAAAAATTAGCCGAGCGTGGTAGCGCACGCCTGTAGTTCCGGCTACTTGGAAGGCTGAGGCGGAAGGATCGCCGGAGCCCAGCAGCAGGTCGAGACTGCAGTGGCCGGGAGCAGCCACTGCACTCCAGTCTGGGCGACGGAGTGAGACTCCAACTCAAAAAAAAAAAAAAGAAAAAAAAAAATTCTGCCTAGTATAACTTTATGAAGTTGTCTTTTTATTGTAGTAAAACCACATAATATAAAATTTACTAGCTTATCATTGTAAGTATATAGGTTAGTAGTGTTAAGCATATTCACATTGTTGTGAAACAGAGCTCCAGAATATTTTCACCTTGTAAAACTGAAACTCTAGATCCATTAAATAACTCTTCTTTCTTTTCTGAAACTTCCTATAATCACCATTCAGTTTTCTGTCTTTATGAATTTGGCTACTTTGGATACCTCATATAGGTGTATCATATAGTATTTGTCTTTTTATGACTGGTTTATTTCACTTAGCATAATGTCCTCAAAGTTTACTCATGTTGTAGCATACTTCAGAATTTCCCTTTAAGGCTAAATATGATGCCATTGTATATATGTACCACATTTTGTTTACCCATTCATCCTTTGGTGAACATTTAGGTTCTTCTACCTTTCATTATTGTGAATAGTGCTACTATGGGCATACATGTGCAAATATCTCCTTGAGATTGTGCTTTCAATTCTTTTAGATATATAATTGGAAGTAGAATCACTGATCTATTTTTAATTTTTTTTAGGAACCTCCACATTGTTTTCCACAGCAGATGGACTATTTTATAATCCCACTAACAGAGCACAAGAGTTTCAATTTCTCCATATTCCCACCAACATGTGTTATATTCTGTTTTAATGATAGCAGCCATTTTAATGGATGTGAGTGAATATCACATTGTGATTTTGATTTGCATTTCCATAGATATTAATGATGTTGACAATCTTTTTACATGCTGTTGGCCATTTGTGTATCATCTTTGGAGAAATGTTTATTCAAATTCTTTGCCAATTAAAAAAAATTGGATTATTTGATTTGATATAAGGGTTTTTATATACTCTGTATATCAACTCTTCATAAGAAATATGATTTACAAATATTTTATCCCTTCAATAGGTTGCCTTTTTTCTCTGCTGACTGTGTCCTTTGATGCACAAAAATTATAAAGTTTGAGGTAACCCCATTTGTCTGTTTTTTCTTTTGTTCCCTGTGCTTTTGGTGTTATATCTAAGAAAACATCACAAAGAACAATGTCATAAAAACTTTTCTCATATATTTTCTTTAGAATTTTACACTTTGAGATCTTATGTTTTGATCTTTTATTCATTTTGAGTTAAGTGTAAGATAAGGGTCCAACATCATTCTTTTGCATGTGGATATTTCATTTCCCCAGTATGGTTTGGTGAAGAGTCTGTCCTTTCCCCATTAAGTGGTCTTGATACCCTTGTTGAGGATCATTTTATGAAAAATGAGGGTTTATTCTGGGCCCTCTATTTTATTTAGTTGGTTTGTATTTTATTGTTATGCCAATACAACACTGTTTGGTTATTGTGGCTTTGTAGTATGTTTTGTAATCAGTAAGTGTGAGTTCTCCATTTTCTTCTTCTTTTTCAAAATTGTTTTGGTTATTTGTTCTCTCTTGAAATTTCATATAAATTTTAGTATAAATTTTTCTATTTCTGCAAAAAAATACCATTGGGATTTCAATAGGAATTCCATTGACTATGAACATCGCTTTGGGTAATCTGGACATCTTAACAATATCAAGTCTTCCAATCTATGAACATGGAATGTCTTTCCATTCATTTATGTCTTTCTTAATATATTTAACAATGTTTTATAATTTCCATTGTACATATCTTTCACATCTTGGTTAGGTTTATTTCAAAGTGTTTTATTTTGTTTGATGCTATTGAAAATGGAATTTTTTAAAATTTTGTTTTTGGATTGCTTATTGTTAGTGTATAGAAACACAGCTCTTTTTTGTGCTGGTTTTATATTCTACAATTTTGCTGAATTTGTTTATTTGTTTTAACAGGGTTATTTTTTACAGAATTTTTAGGTTTTCTACAGATAAGATCATGTCATCCATGAACAGGAATAATTTTATTTCTTCTTTTCCAAGCTGGATGCTTTTTATTTCTTTTTCTTGCTTGAATTCTCTGACCAGAACTTCCAATACCATGTTGAATAGAAGCGGCAAGAGCTGGGGTCCTTACCTTGCTTCCAATCTTTAAAAAAATATTTTCAGTCTTTCATTAAATGTGATGTTAGCTGTGGGCTTTTCCTATAAGGCCTCCTTTATGTTGATGTAGTTTCCTTCTATTTCTAGTTTGTTGAGTGTTTTTATTGTCAGAGGGTACTAAACGCTATCAAGTGCTTTTTCTACTTCAATAATCATGTGATTTGGCCCTTCATTCTGTTAATGCAGTAGATTATTTTGACTGATTTTCATATGTTGAGACATCCCCGCATTCCAGAAACAAATCACACTTGGTCATGGTACATAATTCTTTTACTGTGCTTTTAAAGCAGGTTACTAGTATTTTGTTGAGGATTTTTACATCAATATTCATAAGAGATATTGATGAGTTGTTTTCTTGTGGTATCTTTGTCTGACTTTGGTGTCAGGGTAATGCTAGTCTCATAAAGCGAATTGGAAAGTGTTCCCCTCTCTTTAACTGTTTTGAAAGAGTTTCAGAGCCGGGTTCGGTGGCTCAGCCTGTAAACCCGCGCTGTGGGAGGCTCAGGTGAGTGGATTGACTGAGCCCGAGGGTTCGAGACCCGCCTGGGCAACTTGGCGAGACCTCATCTCTACAATAAATCAAAAATTAACCAGGCATTGTAGCGCGCGCCTGTAGCTCCAGCTACTTGGAGGCTGAGGCGGAAGGATCGCCGGAGCCCAGAAGGTTGAGGCTGCGGTGGCCGGGAGCGGCCACTGTACTCCAGTCTGGGTGACAGAGGGAGACTCCAACTCAAAAAAAAAGGAAAGTTTCAGGAGGACTGGTTTTAATTCTTTAAATATTTGGTAGAAATCTACAGTGAAATTATCTGGTTCTGGGCTTTTTCTTATTGGAAGATTTTTAAGTTTCTGATTCAATCTCCCTACTAACTATTGGTTTATTCAACATTTTCTATTTCTTCATGATTCCATCTTGATAAATTGTGTGTTGCTAGGAATTTGTTCATTTCTTCTAGGTTATCCAATTTATTGGCATAAAATTGCTCATAACAGTTTCATAATCCTTCTTATTTCTGTGACATTGGTTGTAATGCTCCCGCTTTCATTTCTGACTTTATTTATTTGAATCTTTTCTTTTTTTCTTAATCTAGCGAAGAATTTGACAGTCTTACTTATCTTTTTAAAAAATCAACTTTTAGTTTTGTTGATTTCTTTCTATGTTTTACTATTCCTTATTTCATTTATCTCTGCTCTAATTTTAATCTGGGCTTTTGGTCTAGTTGGTTTTTGTTTTTCTACTTTTTTGAGTTAGGTTGTTGATTTGAGTTTTGTTTTGTTTTGTTTTTTTGAGTTGGAGTCTCACTCCATCTCCCAGGCTGGAGTGCAATGGCACCCTCCCCATCACCGCAGCATTGACTTTCTGGGCTCCAGCGCTCCTTCCGCCTCAGCCTTCCAAGTAGCTGGAACTACAGGAGTGAGCTACCACGCCTGGCTAATTTTTGATTGATTGTAGAGACTACGTTTCGTCACTTTGCCCGGGCTGGTCTCTAACTAGTGAGCTCAGGCAATCCACGCCCCTCAGCCTCCCAAAGTGCTGGGTTACAAGCTGAACCACCGAGCCCGGCCGAGATTTTTAAAAATGTAACATTAACATCTATAAATTTTTCTTTCAACTCTGCTTTCACTGCATCTCATAAATTTTGTTGTGTTTTCATTTTCACTTGTCTCAAGATATTTTAAATTCTTTTGTTTGAATTTATTTCAGAGTTTATTATTTAATATACATGCATTTGTGCATTTTTCATTTTGCTATTGTTTTCTAGTTTTACTCCATTGTAATTGGAAAAGATACTTTGTATGAGTTAAATCTCTGTGAATTTGTTAGATTTGTTTTGTAACCTAACGTGTCATCTCACAGAAAATGTTCCATATTCACCCGAGAAAAAGGTATATTCTGCTATTGTTGGGTAGAGTGTTCTGTGTATGTCTATTAGATCCAATTGGTCTATAGTGTTTTCCAAGTTCTCTCTTTCCTTATTGATCTTCTGTATGGTTGTTCTACCTGTTATTGAAAGTGAGGGCATTAAGTTTTCCTATAACTATTGTGTTGCTCTTTGTCCCTTCAATTCTGTAAAAATTTTTCTGATATAGTTAGGAACTTTGAGGTTTGGTGCGTAAATATTTATAACTATTGTATCTTCTTTTTTTTTTTTTTTTTGAGTTGGAGTCCCACTTGATCGCCCAGACTGGAGTGCAGTGGCCGATCCTTCCGCCTCAGCCTTCCGAGTAGCCGGAACTACAGGCGCGCGCTACCACGCCCGGCTAATTTTCTTGGTTTATTGTAGAGATGAGGTTTCGCCTGCCCAGACGGGTCTCGAACCCGCGGGCTCCAGCAATCCACTCACCTCAGCCTCCCAAGGCACGGAATTACAGGCTGAGCCACCGAGCCGGCTACCTATTGTATCTTCTTGATGAATTAATACTTATTATTTTTATAAAATGTCCCTTTGTGTAACAATTTTCGACTTAAATCTATTTTGTCTCATATTAGTATAGCAACCTCACCTGTCTTTTGGTTACTATTTGCATAAAATGTCTTTTTCCATCCTTTCAGTTTCAGCCTATGCGTACCTTTGTATCTAAAGTGAATCTCTTATAAAGTGCATATAGTGGACCTTTTTTTAAAAAAATCCATTCAGCCAATCTATGTTTTCAGATTGAAGAATTTAATTCATTTGTATTTAAAGTAATTACTGATAGAGGAGGATTTGATATTGCCATTTTGTTAATTGTTTTCTGTACAGCCTTTGCTTTTCATCACTTCCTTTTCATCTTACTGCCTTTTGTTGTTGTTGTTTCATTAATTTTTTGTAATGCCATGTTTTGATTCCCTTTTTATTTATGGATATTGTCTTTGTGGTTACTATTCATACTACATAAAACATCTTAATGGCATAGCATCTATTTTTAACTGAAGCAAATTAATTTCAATCACATACAAAACTACTCCTTTACAGCTCCATCACTGATTTTGTTCTATTGATGTCACAAAATACACCTTTATATATTGTATACCCATTAATAAATTTATTGTTAATTTTAATATTTTTAAATTTTATGAACTACAATTACCATAATACAGATTACTATATTTATCCCTGTATGTATCTTTACTGGAGTACCTTATATTTTTGTATGCTTCATATCACTCTCTATTGTTCATTATTTCAACTTGAAAAATTCATCTTGCATTTCTTATAGAGCATGCTACTCTCTCAGCTTTTGATTATCTGGAAAAATCTTTATTTCTCCTTCATCTTCATTTTTGAAGTACTGTATAGTTTTCCTGGAAACAGTATTCTTGATTTGCAGGTCCCATCCCCTGCCCCCAGAACTTTGACTATATCATCTCATTCCTGCTGGCCTGTGAGGTTGGTACTGAGAAATACACTGATAATTTTATGAAACATCTAATATGCAGTGAGTCACCTTTCTTTTGTTTCTTTCTAAATTCTTTCTTTTCCTTTGACTTTAGACAGCTTGATTATGTTACATCTTGTATCTTGGGATAGGTATCTTGGGTTTATGCCAGTTGAGTCTCTTGAATTTTTATGTCCATTTCCTTTCTCAGATGTGGGAAGTTTTCAATCATTTCTTCAAAAAATTCTCTTCCTCGTTCTCATGCTCTTCTCCTTCTGAGATTCCCATAATGCATAGACCAGCTTGCTTGATAGTGTTCCATAAGTCCCTTAGGCTCTCTTTATTTTCTTTTTTATCTTTTTGCTCATTTGACTCGATGATTTCAAATGATCTATCATCAAGTTTACGGATTCTGTCTTCTGCCTGATCAAGTCTTCTAAACTCTTCATAACCCCTAGTGAATTTTTTAGTCCAGTTGTTATATTTTTCAGCTCTAAAATGTTCTGTTTGGTATGCTGTTTGCTTTTTACAATTTCTATCCCTTTGTTAATATTCTCATTTTGTTCATGTGTTATTTTTTGGATTTTATTTTTGTATATCTGAATTTAGTTTCAGTTTTATAAACATCTTTGTGATGGTTAGTTTAATTCTTTATTGCAGTTTATAATCTGTATTTCTTTAGGGTTGGTTTCTGGAGGTGCCCCCTGCACCAGTTGTGCCATGTTTTCTTCTTTCTTTGTACACACTGTAATATTATGCTGAGATTTGGGCATTTAAAAAAACCTCTTCCAGACTCTACCTACTAGCTTTGTACAGGGAAATACTTACCAATAAACCCACCTAGAGGTCCTAGGACCTCTCAAACCTTTTCTTATTTCCTGCTCCCCCTGGCCTCTGCCTGCAGAACTATAGCTCTAAGATGCTACAGTGCTATCCTCTGTTTTCAGTGGCTTCCACATTATGACACTGGTTCTATCAGCACTTGGAGTTAGGAGAGATAGAAACTAGGCCTTCATGCACCCCTCAGACAAGCCAGAATGTTAGGTCGCAGTCTACACTTTTGTTTCCAGCCTGAAAGAGGAGCTCCAGTATAGTCTATACAGTGTTGGGGGAGGAACACAGATCGATGTGCAAAACGTACATTTCCCTACCACATTTGTTGGTTTTCCTTTTTGATTTTAAGTTGTCTTTGGTGCCATAGCTTCTCAAATGGCCTTGAGACTTCTCACAGAAATATTCTTGTCCATATATTATTATCAGCTCAGTGTCTCTGTCGGGAAGAAGAGTCAGAAGTTTCTTAGTCTGTCATGTTGTTGACATCACTTTATGCAACTGTCTTTTATAAAATGAATGCTTACTTCAGATTCATCTGTTTTTAAATCCCTATTTTAAGTTTTATTTTATTTTTTGTTAAAATTAAATACACTGGCATGTGAATCTCATTATTGCTTGCTTTTCATCTCTCTCTGGGAAACTTATACCTGTATTATTAATAGTGTCTTAGCATATTACCTTCCCGGTATATTTGTCTCTTCTCTTTACATATTGTAAACTATAAGTGAAGTTAGCAGTCAGCATCATCTATGTCAAGCTAGTCTTTCTACTCATTTGGGAAACATCTCTTACAGTAAAGTTGTAACCATAAAATACATTTGTAAACAATTATTTAAATACCAACATTTTTCTTATTGAGTATTTGTGATCTAAGCATTATAAATTGGAGACCAGTCTATTGTGTTTTACTACTACTTTATAAGCAGATGCAATCATGACCTAAACAATAGATTATTGGTTCCTAGCTTCTTGCCAAAACTTATTTGGTGTCTCAGCTGTCAGTTGGCAAATTGCAGGGCAAAGCTCTTTCCCCAGAACCTGAAAGAATTTGGGTAGCTCTATAAGGAAGCTATTTTTCTAACATGCTATTTTTATTGGTAATTTAATACTAATAAACACTGAGTGCTGTGAGTATAGAACATGAAAAAGGACAAACTTTGCTTTGAAAATCTGACCTGCTTATAGAGCATCAGCTCCTTCTTGGCCTGCTTCAATGTTGTTGGAGAGGTGCTGCAGTTTCTGTATGGGTAAGTAGCTTGCTTGCTTGCTTTTTTGTTTTGTTTTGTTTGTTATGAGAAGACGGAATTTGCACTTGCCTCTTCTGCCTCTCATTGATTATTATTTTAGTCAGAATGTCTCAAGTAAATTTTCCAAGAGAATGGAGCACTGGCAGATTTTTTTTTTTCCATTTAGATCTGAGGTTTCCATTTAGATCACTTTATTTTCTTTTTTTTAAGGGTTTGTGTCTGGGATATCTAAGGAGTGATGGGGGAGATTAGTCTATGAATCTGGACATGGAGTTTTTGGAGTTGCCTCTCATTCCTCATTCCCTTTTTCTACTTCTGCCATATGACTGGCAACAGCAGAAGTAGCAGTGCTGGTCTGACGTCCCTGACAGATTCTGTCTTGCATAGATTTTGTCTTTCCAGTCTCAGCTGCTTCACCTGACACACAAATTGAGTCATCTTAAGATCTTCACTAAGGAGCCTGTTCTCATGTTTCCTCATAAGCTGTTGCTGTCTTGATATATCTTCAGTGAACATCCTGGTCAAAGCAATGTTTACACCACCTTAAACGGAAGACAAGACTGTATTTGCAGAGACTAGCAGTGGAAGGCTGGCTCCAAGAAATGTAGTGACTATTTACAATGTGTAAACTTGGTAGCCTGGTAGGTGTGCCCCACCTAATTTTATCTTTGCTGTTTTCTAATTCACTTTTGTCCCTTTTAATTTTCCCACCTTATCATTCCTTTCCCCTCCTCTATACTCCAGACACAAAGATTTCCAGGGATAGTGAAATCATGGCTTACATCCATGTTTGTATCACCCTCCTCCTAAGCTTTTAAAGGAGATAAAGCCAACTGCTCCAAAATTGTCCCAATCGTGTGCCCCTCTCAGCCACAAAATTCTGCAGTTTTCTTTCCTCAGCTAGGTGTGTAAAATAAGTCATAAAATTAACTAATGCAGAGAACTGTGTTAATGACTGAGATACCCTAGAATACTATCACTTTGAAAAATATTCACAAATTAGAAGTGCAGCAAGGGAAGCCTAGTTATTGTTAGATTATGGTTCTCAGTGGTACCTCCAAAAACGTTAGGTTAAAATTATATCCCAGTGGAGCCTCCAAAATGTCAGATCAGACTGGCCAGGGTGGGGTGTAGTCCAGTGCCATGTGAAGGATGCAAAGTATTGTACAGAAGTTAGACTAGAAATTATAGTTTATTTAGAAAGTAAATGAAAGAGTGCAAGAGAAAAGATCACCTCCCCAAGGTAGGGGAGGGAGTCAAAGCTTAGGAAAATATGGCCTGACCATAGCTCACTGAACACGTGATCAGACCATAGCTTAGCAAGTCAATGACTAGAAAGAAAGTTGGAAAGAGAGAAAGAGAGAGAGAAAGAAAGAGAGAGAGGAGATTCATCTCTCCAAGGTAGGGTAGGGGGCCAAAGCTAGAAAACATGGTGACCATAGCTCAAGGAGCCACATGGCCAGACAGACCATAGCTTAGCAGAAAAATGACGGCTGACTGCTCGAAGTCGAAGCCTTTTAAACTTTCCCTTTGATGGGGGGAAGATCGTTCATGTTATTGGGTGGTGGTCTGCTCCACATCATAACCAAGGGGACAGGTAAACCCAGGTACTGATGTCAGGTGATGGACAGCTGGCTGATGGGTGGGCCAGTCACATGGTGACTGCCATGGTGATGGGGTCTGTGTCATGAAGGTCATGAAGGCCTGATTAGGTTAACTTGGGTCTTTTTTTTTTTTTTTGAGTTGGAGTCTCACTCTGTAACCCAGACTGCAGTGCAGTGGCCGCTCCCGGCCACCGCAGCCTCGACCTGCTGGGCTCTGACGATCCTTCTGCCTCAGCCTTCCAAGTAGCTGGAACTACAGGTGTGCACTACCACATCCAGCTAATTTTTTGATTTATTGTAGAGATGAGGTCTCACCAAGTTGCCCACGTGGGTCTCGAACCCGCGGGCTCAGGCAATCCGCTCACCTCAGCCTCCCAAAGCACGGGATTACAGGCTGAGCCACTGAGCCCGGCTTAACTTGGATCTTATGGGTGGAGGCAAATACTTGAAATAGAAATCTAATTAGTACAAAACTAGCTGGGAAGGGGGTTATAAAACAATTATCTTTAGCTACCTCTGAGAAACTAGTTCTGTCCTTGGCTAGTTATTAGAGGATAAATTAAAGTGAACTGCTAGAAATACATGATAAAGCTAAGCAATGTTTTTTGTTTGTTTGTTTGTTTTTGAGTTGGAGTCTCACTGTCGCCCAGACTAGAGTGCAGTGGCCACTCCCAGCCACCACAGCCTCGACTCCCTGTGCTCCTGCGATCCTTCCGCCTCAGCCTTCCAAGTAGCTGGAACTACAGGCGCGTGCTACCACCCCCAGCTCTTTTTTGTTTGTTTGTTTA